>JANIPN010303157.1:0-193930 GCA_027478595.1 Erythroxylum anguifugum | reverse complement strand
ACACACACTTGGACTTCAATCTTTCACTCTTCACAGCTCTTCTCTTCCATCCAAATAGCAAAGATGCAGTTCCTTCCCCTCGCCGTTCTCATCGCCGTCGCGCAGGCCGCACCCGTTGCCATCCTCGAGACCCGCTCCGGCAACTCCCTTGGCCTGACCGAGACCATCCCGACCTTCGACCCGGGATTCAAGCGGTCCAACTCGGTCGAGTACAAGCGTGCCACCGCGGACCACGACTGCGACGAGGAGGAGGCCGCGAAGCGTGACCTCGGCCTTACCGAGACAATCCCTACCTACGACCCTGGCTTTGACAAGCGCGATGCCCACGACTGTGATGAGGAGGAAGAAGCTGCTAAGCGTGACCTCCCTCTGACCGAGACCATCCCGACCTACGACCCTGGCTTTGACAAGCGCGATGCTCATGACTGTGATGAGGAAGAAGAGCCCGCGAAACGTGGCCTGGGCCTCACTGAGACCATCCCGACCTATGACCCCGGCTTCGACAAGCGTTCTCCCGCAGATCACGATTGCGACGAGGAGGATGAGACAGCTAAGCGCGATCTCGGCCTCACCGAGACCATCCCAACTTATGACCCCGGCTTCGACAAGCGTGCTCCCGCAGACCACGATTGTGACGACAACGACGACGAGGCCGCCAAGCGCGACCTTGGCTTGACCGAAACAATCCCCACCTACGACCCAGGCTTCGACAAGCGTGCTCCCGCCGACCACGACTGCGACGACGAGACAGAGCAGGCCAAGAGGCAGCTCGACGCGGACGTCATCCCCGTGCCGACCTATGATGAGACGCCGGTCGATAAGCGGGCTGCTGAGCACGACTGCGATGAGGAGTAGTTGTCAGGGAGATCAGCGAAAGCTGTGGAGCTACAGGTTCTGCTTCATGGAGCCTGAGATACCTGGGTTTGGGGAACTGGGACTTCGAGATGAAACATCTTTGTTTTAGAGGGAAGCTTCTTTTCAAGTCGGTTAAAATACTGGTTTTGAGGGGAAGCATGATAGACATGGGTTGCATGAGGTTATGAATATGATTTTTTTTACGATGATTGGAACCATCAGCTTACGTACGGCATTCAAATTGGACAATGTGAGGTCGTAGTTAAGTTTCGAGAGGCTAAAATATACTTCAATTGCTTCGTGATTGATGTTTCATAAATATACAGTAGTTTGTCTGTCTGCTTGACGGACAAAATTGGTCAAGGACTGGCCGAGTACTTCATGGCAAAAATCTCCGGCTCCTTCCTCTTCATGTGCGCAGATTGGGTACTGAGAGAATCTGCTTGCTCGCCTGCCGTGTTACCGGCAAGGAGTTAACGCTCTTACGCAGCATTTCCAAAATGCTATGATCTCGCCCATCCGTCCTCCTTCTGCCGTCACCTCTCCATATTCACGTTTATGAGCCGTTGACCTGGACGTAGCCGACGTACTCCGTGGGCAGGGTGCTGCCGCCGGTGGGAACATAGCGCAGATTGTAGAAGCTGCGGTGGATGTCATCGGCCGAGAATTCGAGCGACGTAGCAAAGTTTGTGCTCTTGTCCGCGCCGCCGAGGAAGATGCCAGCCGTGCCGGCCTTGTCGTGGGTGTAGGCGCGGGCGAGCTGTGCGACGCCAGGTGTGTTGGTGGCGCCGTAAACGAGGCGGGCGTTGCCAGCGTTGGGTGCGAAGCCTGAAGTAGGCGCGAAGATCTGGAGCGGAATCCAGGAGCCGCCGGTGAAGATCTCGAACGAAGGGCTGCCGTTGGGTCCGCTGACCGCCTGGTTGCAGCGAGAGACCGTCTTGGCCAGGTCGTTGGACGCCGGCAGCGCGTACCGTCCGTGAGTGTTGTCGTCGTAGTCCAGCGTCACCAGACCAAAGTTGTTCACGGGCGCCTTTGGGCTCTGCACGAACTGCAGGATGAACGGGTCCGTCGTGTTGGAGCCTGCGCTGTAGCCCGGGAACTTGCTGCAGCCGGACGTGATCGGGTAGTTGGTCACTGCGGCGGCAGCGGGAGCTGCAAGCGTGCCTGAGGCGGCGAAGAGGCCGGTGGCGACGGCGAGAGCGACAGCGTGCATCTTGGCTGAAGTGGTATAGATTGAGAGACTGGAGATAACTTTGGCAGATGAAGACGCTGGTAAGGTCGATTGTTGGGCTTTTTCAAGGCAATCGAGAGGGGATGAGAAGAAGGTGAGGCAAAGATCTTCAGATCGTCAGGTGCAGAGACCTCTCTTTATATACACATCATTTAGGATCCACAAGCTTCTCTTCATGGCTCAGCGAACCTTACTGACATGAGTTCAAGGCCCCAGGACAACCGCTGTAGCCGTGCCTGGTCCTGTCCAAGCGATGTCGCCTTCAATCTGGCTTGGTAGCGAGCACACATCCTAACACCAACGGCGTGTCTGCAGAAGCTTATTCCTTCAAACACGAGGGCATCATAGAAGACACAGCCACAGATCTCTCGGCAAGAACCGTGTCTAAGGCACAGCGAGGCAGCAAACAGCCTCTCCCCAACTCTCGAACAGGCGTCAACGTCAGGGGAGGATGGTGGGTGGAGCTGCTTGCCATGTAGCCTAAGCCCTTCTTGGAAGGATGGGGCGGTACCAGAGCGCGATCTGTTCCATGGATGGAGCTCCCGCAATTGCGATCCGCGTCTTTTGAAGACGGCTGGCTGGACGCGAGTGAGAAAATTTCAAAGAATATTCTCGGCAAGCTTTCTGGGAGGGTCGCCATCCAACCAAGTCAAGCTTTGACTAGCACTTCATTGTCAGTCGGAGCTTCTAGTTCCGCCTTTGTCCGCCTCGCTCACATCGTTCTCGGGAGCTGTTGAAATAGTCTTCTCAGATTCGTCCCTCTAACTGGTGAAGTCATCGTACGATCTAGTGGCTTTGATCGAGTCAGCAAACGACAAGATTATGGAAATCAGTGGCCAAGAAAGACGGGCTGAACGTGATGTATGTTGAAAATCGTGAATATATTTGACGACATGAATTCATTGCCGTTGGTGTAGCTTCGTATTTCCAACCAATAAATGAAGGCACTTGCTACGGGCATCTGTCAAGTCAAATGATGACTGATGTGATTGAGAAGCACCTCTTGGATGTGGGTGTAACCATATCGACAGCCTCACACCGATGTTGTCTCTAAAGTAGTGAACAAGACATCCATTCAAGAGCCAATTCAGACTGCGACCCGGTGTTAGATAGAGCTATATCCGACATAAGGCGGAGACAACTCCGATACGGAAACGGAAGCGTGTACTCTCGAGCCAGCGAAGCTCTACACTGTATGAGTGGTTGGATACCCCTAACAAAGCAGTACATTGCCATTCACTCGTCGCCGCTCTCCTTGTCCTTATTATCACAATCATGGCGCCGAAGACGAAAACCTCCACATCGCCGCAGAGCTACAATAGCGCGCAGTCGTACCCGCAGCTGGTGCAGAGCGTCTGGGAGCAGTATGTGGCAGACACGCCGCAGCGTACCAAGCTGCTGGACGCCTTCATGGCCTTCCTGCTCGTCGTCGGTGGTCTGCAGTTTGCATACTGTGTAATAGCCGGCAACTTCCCGTTCAATGCTTTCCTTTCTGGCTTTGGTGCCACGGTGGGCCAGTTTGTCCTCACGGCTGCTTTGCGCATCCAGAGTGACTCGGGGAATCTGACAAAAGAGTTTGGCGGACGATCACAAGAGCGGTAAGTCTCGAGGAGCATACTCGAGTCATCAGTGGCTTGAGCAGATGTTTGGGATGGAAGAGAGAGAGAGCAGACAGAAGGAGCTGGGAAGAATGACGGAGAACGGACAACAGTACATTGAGTGACTTGAGTACTGACAACTTTGATCCGACTAGGGCATTCGCGGAATTCGTACTTGGCAGCTTAGTCCTGCATTTCTTTTGCATCAATTTCATCAATTAAGGAAACAAATCTCAAAAGTTACAATGTCAGGTCTTCAGTCGAGTCGCACGGGAATTGATCAGAAGCTTCTGAGACTCACGAACACAAGTATCCGTGGCAACTTCATTTCGAATTGAAGAATCAAATCTCGATATTGAAACTTTGGTAGCAGCAGAGGGACCAGAACCCGTCGTGTGATGGACTTGGAGTAGACAACCTAGGATTGCCGAACCGAGTCTGGTACGAAGTACATCTGAATATTGAGAGATTGACAAAGGTGAAATGCAACGGGAACCAGGCTCAACGGAAGAAGGTATTTCCGCGCGCTTCAATATAAGAGGGCACCAGACTCCTGGCCTTTGTTGCCTCATCACTAAGACCTGGCCATGAATAGACAATGAACTGTCGGTTCTGACCTTCATGTCAATACGCTGAATCAGGGGAACGTCTGAGAATGCCAATACACATCCACCATTTTTCAAGCTTATGTCAAAGTGAACGTTCAATTCATTCATTTCATATCTCTTTAGAAGACAAAACGCATTAGTGTATCGATCTTTTGGTGTCATAACATCGTGTCCTTTGTTCCATGCCTCCCGCCCATTATATATATACACACACAAAAAACCATCCTTTTGTGCAACACCAGACGGATGGGGTTCTGGCTTTCTTTGACCACTTTCAGCGGCTGCATCCAGCTCTGGCATCTGCCATGATTGCTCTCATGACCTCAAGTCTGTCACTTGTGTTCTCCCAATGCCATCTTCATGGCTTCACGAAAACTTCCATCACCCTCTCCTCGGTCACCGCCCCTTGTCTCGAAGTTCAGCACGGGGCTTCCATCTCTCAAGGGACTGGAGCAGACCATGCGCGACAAGCCGGCACCTGCTCAGTCGCGACCTTCCATCTCTTCCCGCAAATCGAGTGCTGCGAGCACGAACAAGCCGCTTCCCCCAGAGCCCATACCGAAAATCTTCTCCTCCACGCCAAGCCCGAAGCCACACCCAAGCCAGGTACTGAGTCACGAGTCGTCGTCAACTTCCAGGCAGAGCCCCGCATGTAGAGAGCGTCCTCATCCAAGCCCAAAGACAATACTCGACCAGCCCTTCCAGCCACCAGCAGTAGTGCATAAGGATGTCTGGCGAGGCACAACATCACAAACTGAGGGGATTTCGAAAGAAGAATTGGACTCGTACGGCCTTACTGTGGCGAGTTCGTATATTGGTCTTGCTCCACTAGCCACGCGAAACCTCAAACGGCCAGTCAGTTCCACGCCAACGGCCATTATCGAATCTTATTCGAGTGTGGGCAACGTGGAAGGGCCTTTTGGCGATGTCCCGCCTCTGCTCGCCCCCACAGCGCAGAGCCCACGCTCACCGATAATGCAGGAAGAACGGTTGAGGAACTTCGAGAGTTTCGATCCCGATGCTCTATCTCCTGGCGCGGAAAGTGTCTATCCCGACGTGATTGTTGCGGTTGATGAGTCTATTGACGGTATGCAGCGAAAAGATACCCTTGCATATAGGTTCGACACACCCACGGAATTGGATCCTCAGATTGTCTTCCAGCAACCGGTATGGGCCGACAGCCCGATTCAGGCGGCAGAAGAGATCGCCCTCAAGTATCGCAATACGCTCATGCCATCGCCTTTCAGCTCTCCTAGTCCATGTGAGGATGAGCAAACAACGTTGACCCCAACGATTCCAGTATTGCCACCGCTGCCCGTCAATTCGCCCTTTCGGTTACCAATGGAATCAAGGAAAGAACTGAATGATGAAGATAGTTGGGACACATTGCATCGAGTGAATCCATCGCCCAAACCCAGACCTGCCAGGCATTCACGTGCGGCGTCACATGAAGAGTCTTATCGTCCGGCATCGACGCAGCAAGCGTTCGTTCCGGGTAGGCCGTCGCATTTCCCTCCCCGAGAATTCGGGAGCCAGGCATCATGGGAGCCGGGAGATGACGCCGCTGGAATCCGGCCTGCCCCCCTGGTGACAAGACGTTACAATAGCCATGCGGGTTCTGAGGAGCTTGAAAATCGTTTAAAGTCATCGCCACATCTTCAGATCCGAGGCGACACGATCAAGATATCGTCTGTCAAGTCCACCTCGCCGGCTGTTGTGACACAAGCAACGCCACTGAAAGCAACGATCATGACTGTAACTCCATCACCAGGGCTTGATGTGTCGAGTGAAAGACCAATGTCGGCTCCACCTCTGTCTCCTTTGATGACAAAGCCAGGACATTTCAGCTCCAAGACCGTCGATTCGTTTGTTACCGATACTTACTACGAGGGAGATCGTCTTGCTTCACATTGGTCTGATGATTCTGAGGATGAAGACGGCCGAGGAAGAAGTCTGAGTCAGATCATCAGAGGGCGACATACGAGCTCGAAGCAGCATGATTCAAAAGATCGTGGAAAGTCTGCTGCTATACGCGGCAAAACCAGTTTGTCGACTTCTCGTGATCGAGCAAGGCTGTCGAAACGTAATCGAGCAGCAAGTGCCGCTGGAAGTTGGCACCAGAGCCGCGGGAGGGCATCTTTGAATGCCAGAGTTCCAGGCTGTGAGCGTGCAATAGCCGCGCGTTCGGACGAGCAACTATTTGTTGATGCAAAACTGGACTCCAAGACATCATCTCACATATCAAACGATCACGACAGTCTTCCAACCGCATCGACGCCCACTACAACTCCTCAAACACCAATAAGTCCTGGGCGAACAGTATACGCAGGCTCGCCTCGCAAAGCCAGTTTCCAGAAGAGCCAGACATGGCACTCGGATCAGCTCAAATTGGAAGGTTCGGCAGGCTTGCAGAAGATTGGCAAGGATCCGAAACCAGATTCTCGAAGTTGGTT
Source organism: Erythroxylum anguifugum (assembly GCA_027478595.1). NCBI lineage: Eukaryota > Viridiplantae > Streptophyta > Magnoliopsida > Malpighiales > Erythroxylaceae > Erythroxylum > Erythroxylum anguifugum. The sequence continues at coordinate 187,185 of JANIPN010303157.1, read as the reverse complement.
CGCGAAGATGCGTAAGAAAGTGGCAGACTCCCCTCGTGAAGAAGGTCCGAAGCTCTTGAGAAAGAAGAATGATCGCGTACACGATGACAAATGGCGCGAAGAGCTCAAGTCGAAGATCAGGGTTGTGCATGGTGAGCCACAAGGCATGATGGCTATCGTAGCCACTCAGGATATGGTGCGGAATCGTGCCAGGGCCAATACCGAAGGGGGTGCGACGAACAATATCTGAATCACAGGGTAGCTAGTTGCTATTGTTCAATAGTTGTCGCCTTAACTTTTTTGAATCAGACTGTTTGAATCTGGTTTCTTTCGCGTAGTAGTCGCAGCTTGCTATCATATGTCGAAATATCCCCATGTTGGTTCCTTTGGCTCTTCTCGAATCCAATGCATGCCGGTCCAATCCAGCTTCTCCCGACCTCTGCCGGGACCGCCATTTGCTTCCCATATCCTCAAAAGCTCCTTGATGAATTGAATCTTTTGACGAAACTCATTGGCTTCTAGAATTTCGTACACAGGCTGGTTCATCGTGGCAGAAGCGCCGAGAAGGAGGCTGAGAGGCATGTGCATGACCAAGTCGTGATCAATGTCATCTTTCACAGCTTCCCTTCTTGCAACCACTTGAGCAATACTGAGAGGTAGATAGTAGAAGGAGACGAAACTACCATCTGGGGACAACAGGAGCTTGGTTCGGTCAGGGAAGTTGAATTGCAGCCCACCAGCACCAAACACAAATACTTGTGAGCTGCCCACTCGACAAAAGGCCTTGATGAAAGAAGGAGCTGCGACTGCAGGGTCTGAGGCTAGGGAAACTGGCATGTCACCGCGTTTCTTATTGAGATGCCTCACAAAGGCGTGGCAGACCTTCGTAGCTGTATCTCTCTGAACTGCGTGCTTGTCATACGGGTCTGATGATTTTGATGCGATGTTTTGCACGAAGCGCTCGTAGCTCTGTGTTGATATGTTCTTCGCAAAGAAAGAGACGGAATCGGGGTTGGACGCTTGAACAAGGAAAGCGGACGGGGTGTCTGCCAGCATAGCACCGATGTCGCCATTGACCAGCATGTATCCGAAGCCGAGTTTGTGAGTGAACCAGTTGTACACGAGAGGTGGAGGAGAGCTGATGGTTGGCGTTGGCATGGCTGAGAAAGGGTTGAACAGCGACGGATCCTCGGTTGCTTTCAGCATGTGCCTAATTGTATTGTACATGATAGACAGCGGCACGTCGTGAACCGGCTCTGCGGGATCCGAGGGCCCAATACAGGATATCAATCCAAGTTGTGGCCGACTTTTTGTCCTCTTAGGTTTGTTTGTAATGTCTGAAAGCGGCTTAGCCACAGCCTTGGGCTTGTAGATGCTCTTAAGCGGAAGTGTTGGTGCCAGTCGAGCAATCTCTTCCCGCTCGATCTCTTTGATGATAGACTTATTAGATCTGATTTTGATGCCGCACTCTGTCACGAGCTCGTCCGCTGAGATCTTGGGCGCGTAGGCCCACATCTCCCTCTTTTTCCCGTTGACCCAAGTCGGCGCCTTTTCACGACATTCCTGCTCCAGGCGCTGAGGAATCCCTCCACGCATCGAGAAGAAGGAATACTCGACCACCTCTGTCGAGCTCGGACGATGGCCCTCTTCAGGGTGCATCATGACCTCAAGCAGCTCCCTCAGCGGCTCGCAAAGGGCCGCGGCATCGGGCCATTGAATATCTGTCTTGCTTGCTCGCTCTTTAATGGCTTGAATATTCCGGTCGCCAGGTCTCGAGAAGGGAGCCCAACCAACGGCAAGATAGAACAGAACAGCTCCGAGGGCCCAAATGTCGAGGCGCTGGTCGTGACCTTGTCGCGCCCACATCTCGGGAGCCATGTAATTTGGAGTGCCACAAAGGGTGAGTCGTTTTATGACATCCTTGTCGTCGTCACTCTTGAGCAGCCCGACCAGGCCGAAATCGGCGAGCTTCACGTTCATCTGCTGATCGAGAAGAATATTCTGGAGTTTCAGGTCGCGGTGCACGATACATTTTGAATGAAGGTAGTGGAGAGCGCCGCAAAGCTGGATCCCAAATCGCCGTAGCTCTGGGTAGCTTAACGTATCCCGCTTGGCCTGCATCTCTTTCAACGAACCGTTCGGACAGAGTTCCAGGACCATGTGAGTTGTTTCGTCCTTGGCGTTGGGGTATGCTTCGTGGAACTGAACGATATGAGCGTGCTGGAGTTTTGAGTGGATGATCAGCTCAGCTAGAAACTTCGCGCTGTGCGACGGTTTCATTGTCGAAGATTGCACCACCTTGATGGCAACGACTTCGCTCGCACCACCGGCTATCCCCTCGAAGACGGTTGCGAATCCGCCCTTTCCGAGCTGTCGGCCCAGCTGGTAAGCTCCTGGTGGAGCCATTGTGATGGCGCAGAGCAGAGCTTGGACGAGCTTGTCAAACAATGCCTCGTTGTTTGGTTGCGAATGGTGTCAAAACCAAGCGAGTCGAGAAATCTTGCGGGTACAGGTGCTCACTCTATGCTCAAAGTAAACAATGGATATCTTGGCGGATGAGGGACCGGAGTTATCTCCGCGAGAGACGTTGCGGCGGACCAGCGATCCAGTGAATTGCTAGTTATAACGGTTCAGAACGTCTTTGCTAAGCACACTGTTAATTCGCAAATTAAATCCCGATACCTACCTACTTAGGTACTAGTATCTGGGTATTTACCTACCTACCTACACAGGCAATCACTTTATTAGGCATCCTGGGTGTCTTTCTGTATAATTGCTTCTCTGTATGATCTACAATAAGTGCCTTTTGCCAAGTCATGTTCACGTCTCAGAATACGTTAGCCAGATCGTGTTCATGGCAGAAAGTGGCAGTCTGTCAGACGTTATGCTTGCCGGTGCAGGACCTGACCAAAACTGGCATTCTGGCAGCCTTAGCGCTATGGAATGGAAGACCCAGATAGATAATTACGCCGCACTGCACATATACTCGACCATATGGTACGGTAGCAATCTAAACAGGTCGAATAGTATCAGAATTTGGGCCGGCGGCTTTGATGGGGCCGTGCACGAGTATGTTTTCGATGCCGGCTCAGAAGAATGGTCACTGCCTGACGAATCCATCGCGCCATACAATTGGGCGTATGGCACTTCCATCCTACGCTTTAGCCTCGATCTTGTCTATGTCTTCTTAGCTAATGGGTCGATTGCCGCGTATTGGAAGATTGACGGAAACAGCTGAATCAACCAGACTACTTTTCAAAAGGACCGCTGGTCGGCACCTGTCATGAGACCCTCAAACTCCCCTGGCCATCTCAAGCCAAATTCAACGGCCGTCTACAAGGACGAGCGACTCCTGTTTCCTATGGACTGAGGCAGCTTGTGAAATTTGACGATCAGCTCAAGCCATAAAGACTCAGAATCAGTGTTTGCATGTTCCAACGGAGCAGGTGGCAGTGATCGCAGTGCTGGCTTCTCGATCATGCAGGGATCTGACATTGACATAGTTACCGTGAATGGTACTACCGCGGTAAGGGGACAATCCAAGACACTGGGTACAAACAATATGCGATTTTCCTTTTTTTTTTCCCTCTCTCTGCTTCTTCGTTGGAACTGACAGCTCGATGATGACGATCTTCTATCAAGAATGTGGCGACAATATCTCGTGGCTATTACAACTCACCAACAAGAACATACTCGAGGCCGAGTGCAACACCAGTATGGCGGCCGATTAAATGACCAATAAGATCCTTTGATTGTACACGGCCACGGGCTCTCTAGTCTAGCTCTTCTCTCAAACTCAGAATGCACGTATGACCAAACTCCCAAAACCATATATATAGGGAAGCAAGGTAGACTGAACGACAACGTTCGCAGGTCAGAATGAAGATTCTCACAGCAAAAAAGCTCAAAAGGCTTAGCAAATATGATATCAAGATGGAAAACCTTTGCTGCTCTTTCATATTCGACCATCGTGATGGTCCACTGGCATGCATACTTTTCAATGAAATGAATGGAACGCGTCTTTGCGACTGGCTCGAAACGCCAGTAAGTCACATAGGAAAGAGGTGGCTCATCAATGCCGGATAATTGAGACTTATCAATTATTGGTCAGACAAGTATTGTTGTCTAACGTTACTTGAGCATCTTTCAAGCAGGTGCTATATTGCTGATCCCGTCAAAGGCTGACACTCCAGATCTCGGTGGGGGGAAAGCAGCGGGACATGGCTCCGAGTGCAGCCGCAAGCCTGCGATTTCTAATTAGCCGGAAGCGCGACTTGGGGAAACGACTCGAAACTTTTCGTCTCTTGATGATCTAGAATCCTGCGCAGCGTCACCGTCCGTCACAGACTAATAAAAGAGGGCCCCTCCTAGATAAAATCTCCGCAAGAATCTATAGAACATCAATCGCACGCAACCACCGTCAAACTGTCCTCCTCAGCATTCCGTCGGTTTCCCAAAGTGCTCCGTGCCTCGTCTGGCATCACTGGCATCGCAGCGACAGCCCACTTTCAGCAGCAACAGGCGCCTTTCGCTTCCAATCTCGCCCGCTCAGGCGCCATTGCACCGGGCGGGAGCAACGGCAGCGTCTTCACGAACTTCAGCAAGACTTCGCCGAGCCAACAAGCCCGCAAAATGCATACCAAGGTCGTCATCATCGGCTCCGGCCCTGCTGCGCACACGGCGGCCATCTACCTGTCGCGAGCAGAACTTCAACCTGTACTATACGAGGGCATGCTTGCCAATGGCATTGCCGCTGGAGGACAGCTCACCACGACAACAGATGTCGAGAATTTCCCGGGGTTTCCCAAGGGAATCGGCGGCCAGCAATTGATGGATGAGATGCGGGCTCAAAGCGAGCGGTTTGGAACAAAGATCGAGACACAGACGGTGGCCAAGGTCGACCTGTCACAGCGGCCATTCAAGTACTGGCTCGAATGGGCGGAGGAGGACGAGCCACACACTGCTGACGCGCTGGTCATTGCCACTGGTGCCTCGGCGCGCCGCCTGCAGCTGCCGGGCGAAGACAAGTACTGGCAGAACGGCATCAGCGCGTGTGCTGTGTGCGACGGCGCTGTGCCTATCTTCAGGAACAAGCATCTGGTGGTCATTGGCGGTGGCGACTCCGCAGCTGAGGAAGCCATGTTTTTGACAAAGTACGGATCGCACGTCACGGTTCTGGTGAGAAAGGGCCAGCTTCGAGCGAGCAAGACGATGGCGAGCAGGCTCCTCTCACACCCAAAAGTCACAGTCAAGTATAACACGACTGCGACCAAGGTAGTGGGCGAGGAAAAGCAAGACGGACTCATGACTGGTCTGGTGATCAAGGATGTCCAGACTGGGGAAGAGAAGGAGATTGAGGCAAACGGTCTCTTCTATGCAATTGGACACGATCCGGCAACGGCTCTGTTCAAGGGCAAGATTGACATGGATGAGGACGGATACATCAAGACGACGCCGGGAACCAGCTATACAAACATCGAAGGAGTGTTTGCAGCCGGTGATGTTCAGGACAAGCGATATCGGCAAGCCATTACCAGCGCAGGTACGTTAAATTTTGATGTTAGACGTGAATTGACTACTGACTTGGTCCCCAAACAGGATCTGGATGCATTGCTGCTCTGGAGGCGGAACGATGGCTATCCGAACATGAAGGCGAAGGCAAGGATTTAGAACAAGATGCACAAAAGCCGACAAACCCAGAGGCACCAGAGTACAGGCAGAACCCTCTGCTGTAGATGCATGAAAAAGCGTAAGAAAAAGAAGCTAGACTAGAAAGCAAGCAAGGGTGTTTGTGCTGCCAATTTACAGGTGCGTGGTGATGCAAGGTGAGTAGTGAGGTCAGGCAAGGTTTGAGGATGTGAGCTTGTGTGACATTGTACCTGAGACAGACAAACATATACCCTTGCTTCATCCTTTATATGTATGTGTGACCAGCGTCACCTTCTGGATATCATCCGTCTTTCCTCCTTCATTTTCTCTATCTCTTCTCACTGTCGACTGTTCTCGAGGCGTCAACCCTTCCTCCCGGCCAGTATTATCCTTCCCATCAGTCCCAACAAATAGTAGCAATGGGCATATTCATCTATCAGACAAGCAGCGCAGGCAATTGCGGTGCGAGAGCCATGCTATCGAGACAGCATCAAAATCGGCACGGAGTACGAAGAAGCAGTACAAACAAAGACACCATCTTTCCTCGCAGTCACTCTGTTTCCCGGAGCGGTCAAAGTAATGCGACCAGCCCAAATCCTGGACAGCACCGTGGGCATCTAGGAGTCCGAGGACATGGTGGTGCATTGCCACCGAGACTATCTTGCTATACTATCGAACCAAGGTTCGCAAGGTCGTTGACAGTGTCAAACCACTGGCACACTAGGCATTGCTCCGGCAACCATTTTCCATCATCTCGACACTGTCCTGTCTCTGTTTGCTCGTGTGAATGTGATGTCAATTTCTCAACTGCACTGCGCGTACGTGACGCGAATCGAGGCACCATCTCTCCCAAATTCTTTGCCTGCTCAGGCCCTCGACCAAGTTTTTCCCATTTCTTCACAACTTCAGAGCTTGGTAGAATTTACGGAAACACGATTGCGCTTCCGTGTCCGTCGAATATCAGTATGGCCGAGCAGTCACACTACCCTAGTCTATTGTCAACACGACCTTACAGGAACTTCTCAACAACTTCGTTGCAAGGAAATTTTCAGTCTGAAGCAGCAACAGTGCAGCTTCTCGCGCCATCGACTGCTCGGATCCCGTGTTCGTTTGAGCAGTGGCAGGATCTCATCTCATGTCTGCGCCGACTTTTCCTCAAGGGACTTTACGCTGAAGTGGAGCTGCGATGCAGTAAGCTGCTAGAGTCATTAGCGGAGACTCAAATTGTGAGTTTGCATTTCGACTTTCTGTTGATCACCAGCTGACCAAGCACCAGAACGCTACTGCGTCGACCAATGCAGAGCCTCGATCGTTGCGAATCCAACAGCAGCCCAGCAAACCACACCCACTCCACGAAGCTGCAATACTCTTCCTCCGCGCCCTTGCGGCAGAGACGCAGGCACGAGCACAGCCTGCGCAGACACAGTCAGCAACACGGCTCTCACGTCTAGCCGCTGCCAAAGCAGACTTTGAAGACGCACTTTCGCTGGTGCAGCACCGGAGCAGTGACGACCTGAAGCGCGAGCTTGTTCTACATAAGGTTGTAAAATGTCGAGAAGGGGATGAGGACAATGTACGTGTCTCATGCACGGAAACAGCTCGATTGCGTCGGCAGACAGGTGCCATAGAACCAATTAAGGGGTATGTTCAAGAGACGCTTGAGGGAGGAGATGAAGAAGAGAAATGGCCTGCGTCAGCTTCGCAGGCGGGACGGAGTGAAGCTGGTCAAGAAAGTTGCAATGAGAGTGCCACTGACGATGAGCGTACGACAATCCAACGGCATTTTGATGTCGAGAGTACAGGAGGCAGGAAGGGGAAGACTCTGGCGGAAGAACTTAGCCTTCTGGATGGCTCCAGTTTCAAGCTGGGCGATAGTCCTGCAGGTGCCAGTCACCGATGCAGTGCTCGACACGAAAATATGGGTATCATAACGGTAGAACGGGCACGATTCCAAAGCCCAAGCTCGTGCAGCATTTGGTCTGAGAGACAACCTATCTCTGGCCCCGGACAGATCTCACCCATCGCGCATACACAGGACCCAGTCACTCCAGGTCGGCCTTCTGAGCATTTTGCTTCCCGCTTAGAGGAGGGTGTATCTCAGCCTCGGAGTCCAACTCGACAAACACTGAAAGACCTGTGCAGCAATCATGACCCAGAGCAGAACTCAGACACGAATCACAACCAAACTCCCAGCAAAACTCCAAACCACAAACCCAGTCCTCCCGTCCCCGTCAAAACAACCAACAAGCCCACACCAATCACCTGTTCTTCCTCACCATCCCACCCATCGACAAACTCCCTGCAAACCTCGCATCCAACCCCTCCAGCACACATCTCCTCGCCCTCCACCGCATCACCACCACCACCCACAGCTTCACTCCCCCGCCAATCCCAAAACTCAGCCTTCGCCACCCAACTGACGTCTTTCACCACACGTCTCCGCTGGCACGTCGACGCCGTAAGTGCGTGTATCGAGGCCACAGCAGCGAGCCAGGCCAGCACAACGTCCACCGAACAGTATCAATCTCAGCTCGATCGTCAGCGATCGCTCCCAGGACAGTTAGTAGATGGACGGAGTCGTGAGATGGCAAGTCCGGCTTCAACGGCCCTGCGCAGAGTAACGGGCACAGCTACGGAATACGCGAGCAGGTTGGAGAACATCAGGGCCGAGGGGCGGGCGTGGCGGGCGAGGAGGGCTATGTGTGCCAGTCAAATGAGGGAGGGTGGGGATTTGGGAGGAGTAGGAGGAGATGGGATGGGTGATTTTCGGCTGGATTGTGGAAGTCAGGGAGAAGACGGGCGTGCTTTTGGAAGGAGGCTGAGCTATACTCGTGGCTGTGTTGATGATGGTGGAACGGTACAGCGAGTGCAGATGGAGCCGTTTAGATTGCGTGCGCGTTTTGATCCGAGCAGGATCCGGGAGTTGTGCGATGCTGCTATTGCTGAGCTGTGAATTTGGGGCGTTTAGGTGTGTTGAAGCAAGATTGATAGGCTCATGTGCTTGACGATTGGTTGCGAAGTGATGTGCTGTTTCAGTCGCTACTAGTTGGTAGGAGCGAGGCTTTATCGGCTGGTAGATAGCTACGTAAGCGGAGGGCAGGAATCGAGCGTCATTAATTGGGTAACGCTATTGTTACGATCTTGAGTGAATGAGTGAATTGGTGAATGAACGGACGGATGCGCTGCAATAAGATGCTCCTTGTTGAATCATGCGACTCTAGGGCACTCCGCCGAGTATGATGAGAGGTCCTGAGGCAATTTCTTGAATATACGTCCAAATGATATTTATTTCATGTGTCAAACTTGCACTTTAAGCAACCCAGTTCATATAGTTCTCATCTGACCAATTATGTATATCGTCCTTCGTCCGTTGTTTCCAGCAAAATTCATATATATCAATATATAGTCGGTGTAAAAGTGTACCAACTTCTCTCATCTAGCTGTATTGTCCAGGTTCATAACGCGTATATGTCCGCACTCCCAAGCTCTTCAAAAGTTACACATCCAGAAATTATAAAGGGGGGGTATCATCATCATGATCGTATCGCTGCAAAAAGCCGTTTATCCACTCGCCAACTCTCTCTCATTCCAAAGCTCTTTCTCATCACCACCTGACGTGGCCAAAGAACATCTCAATCTCCGCATGCTTGCAGAAATTCTCCCACCCAAAGACGGAGCAGTGAGCGGTAAAGTCAATCACATCGCCCGCCCGGATGGCCCGCACCATCGCCTTCTCCGCCCTATCCTCCGCATCCCACCGCCACTCTGCCTCGTACGTGCACAGCTCCTCTTCCGTGTTGCAGTTCGCCATCAGCCGCGGGCCTTGCTCGGCCAGCTGGCCCTCAGCTCTCGGTGCGCCCGCCCTCGTCGCGCCCTCATGCCGCGACGTCGTGTCCGGGTACAGGTGGTCCGCAGCGTCAGCCGGGCCCACGTGCGCCTCGAACCACGTAAATGCCTCGTCTTTGTTCCGATCCGCCTTTGCGTCGACGGCTGCTGGCAGAGGGAGGCTGTTGCTCGAGTCGTTGCCAAAAGTGTTGGCAGGTTTGCCGGCCAGTGGCGAGGACGGGCGGGTGTTTGGCGCGGTGGAGGATGGCGTGGTGGAGGCAGAGGAATGGGGCGAGTAGGAGTGGTGGTGATGGTGTGTTACTATTTCGGCAGGGACGGGCGTGCCGAGTTGCTTGTTACCGTCGTCGCAGTTGCCGCAGCTGGGGCTTTGCGGGCGGTCCCAGACCGAGCGGTCGAAGCATTGCGCCACGCTGCGGCTGGTGAAGCGCACGAGGCGCACCTGCCGGTGCTCCGCGGCTGAGAGCGGTTGCGTGCGCAGGATGCGCTTGCCCTCGGGTGCGTCTGAGACGGTGGTGGCTCGCTCGGTCGTGACCCGTCGCCGCGTCCAGTACTGCGCTTCGTCGAGGATGGTGGGCACAAGGTCGTTGCACAGCTTTTGTCGTAGCAGGAAGGCTACGTGGTAGACGTCGGATCGGTCGCGAGGGTATTCCATTAGTTCGTGTGTGTGTGTGTGTGTGTGTGTTGGTCTTGGGTGCTGAAGAACAAGTCTAGTAGCGAGGAAGCAGACAGAAGATTGCTGATAATCGGAAAAGTCTCTTGTAGTATAAGATAAGACGAAAGGACGCTGTAGTATGTACAAACTCTTCTGAGTGTCAAAATCAAAAGGAGAAGCAAACCGTGGCAAGGTAGGTAGATGTTGTAAGTATTCACGAAACCCCTTCACCGCCGCGATGAGTCTTCCTGCCCAAGCGTATATATATATGCTCTCCACCAAAAAGTCCGCCCCGTTTCGGACATCTGAACTTTAGGTTTGGACACTAAGTATAGCGGATGGTACCATCTACCAACCATCAGAGGGGCGGAGACGGATGTAGCAAAGGTAAGCGGTGAGTACCCTTTTACTTGTCAGTATCCACCCAGTGCTCCTCATCTGGACCCACGCTCTCTGTCATTCGAAGAAATTTTCCCTTTTTCTCTTCCACGTACAAGGCATCCAGTTTTGGTGTCCTCGAACATTCGATACGATGAGAGTCTTAGGGTAAATCGGCAAAAGAATTTTCTCCAAGATGGACTCCCGGAATGACCGCAGGAAGCCGCCACTTTGGCTTTACATCAGAACAAGGCTCCGTACACGATGAGACAGATCTGGGGGTCTCGCTCCCGCCGAACCGTTTAGACTTCAGTAGCCGCATTTGCCGGCACGCACAACGCATTCACTCACGGCGGAGCGCTCGATTCTTCTCGCTGCCGCTGCCGCTTTGCCTGCTGAATATCCACGCTGTGCCTCAAGCATGATAGTGTGACCTTGCAAAGTCCTTCCCGCACTGCAGTTTTCTGTATCGTTTTCAAGTCTGCCTATCTTACACATCAACGTTGGAAATAGCCCCACGCTTTGCCCAGCATTCAATGTGCACATGACCATCCGTTGTTAGGGCTTGGAGGCTGGATGACTGATAGAGGTTGTCAGCCATTCGTCTTTCTTGCTCGCTCCTCTCTCACAATACCACATTGCCATGCATGTCATTCCAGGGACTTTGCATCAAAGAAGGGGCAACCTGTGCTCATCACTACATCCCTGATCTCCTCCCTGGTCATCCACAATTACCTGGCCCAAAGTGACAGGCAAAGGGCGTGTTTAGCCTTTGTACAGTACCACGTGTGTTCTCCAATCTAGAGCCCACCCCGGAGAGTCCATCTCTGGCACGATTCATTCTCTGTGTGCCCTGCTCCACCCTGCGAAAAAGGCAAAAATGGCAATTCGGCCGAGCCTTCTTCTCCGGACCCACTGTGGCTTGCCCGCCGTACTGTACGTTGCTGTCATCGAGGTACAGCCATTGGCCAATGACGAAGCGCCAGCAGATGATTTTTGCGCGTGCCCTCTGCCAAGCATGCTCATGAGAAAGTGCTGTGTGAATCATTTTGTGCTTGAGAGTGAGAGTTTATACTTCACAGTCCCAAGCCATGACTCCACGAGCCTGCATAGACACGAGTCTGTAATGCCTCATTGAATGTGTTTCCTCTTTGCTCTGCGACGTCATCCGATCTGAGGCTCATTTCACCACACCCTCACTGAGTCTTGAGGCTTATAGAGAACAGATCTTGGGCACAATTTTTCTAGACTATGATGGCATGCGGCAGAGGCTCGGATGTTAGTGAAAAGTGAATGCCCCTCCAGGATACGTATGTTCGGAGTTTCACGCCGACATGAGACCTCAGATGTTCGCCTGCCGTTTCGGGCAGGGATGTAGCTCATAGGAGGGTCATGCCTAAGGGCAGGGACCAAGCCGATGGCAGGGTCGTGACTGACGTCTCTTTGCTCCGCTGAATACCCTAGTGACTGCCTGCTGCTTGACGGTCAATGCGAGTATACTAGTAGCCGGTCGAAAAGGTGAACGTAGCAAGCACTGCCACGAATTAGCATTTGGCCTTCAACATGCTTGTCAACATCGAGTTCCGTGCTTGAAGTTTTTATTTTTTTTATTTTCTTTCTTTTTTTCATTTCGTTAATATCTCATCGGGGTTCCTCTAGATTCGTCCTCTGTTACTTTTTTTTCTATACTTTGTCTCGTCTCACATTGGAACTTTGAAAGTCAGCCAAATGTGCGACCAAAAGTCATATACTACGCACTTCTCGTCTGTACCTTTTCCAAACCATAGCGTAAATTGCTCACTATAGAAATATTTCGTTTTACATTGTTATCATCTCCTCAATCATATCGCCGTCAACAAAGTTCTGGCGGAAATCTCCTAATTTTGTCACTAGCCGCACTCTCTCCATGATGCTATTTACAGTTGAATCCTGATAGTCATGACTTCAAACGGCTTCATGACGATCAGAGCCTCGCCGATCTCATCTGTGACCTTCCAGTCAACCTTGCTCTCGTCATCCTCGAGGATGTTGGTCCTAAAGATCTCCTTGACCTTCAGCTTGTCCGCACCCCACCGGATGGCGCCTCGACTGCGGCCGCCCATGCTCTCGTAGGCGCGCAGAATGATGCTGCGGCCACGGCGGCGCGGCAGGTCGCCGCGGCTGACGTCTTCATCGTCTTCTCCACGCTTGACGCAGTCCAGAATGATGTTCTGCGCATCGATGCTGTCAGACCCTTGAATCTTTGGGTCGACGTTCTCCAGCCGGATCAGGTTGAAGAAGTCGTCGTATGAGGAACTGCTTGACTGTTCGTCGACGAATGACACGAGTTTCATGGGGTGGTTGAACTCGATCGCTTTCTTGATGGTGCGGTAGTCGAGCGGGCCCTGGTGCGGCTTGATGGCGTACTCCATGTGGTGCTGGCCGATGTCTGCGTGTCCGTCGGGCGCCTTGGGTGCGCGGAGGAGACTGAGGCGCATCAGGTTGCCGCAGGTCGCGAACCCGTACTTCGAGTCGTTGAGAATGGAGACGCCGTAGTTGGCCTCGCTGAGATCGGCCCACTTGTGGCAGCAGACTTCGAACTTTGCCATGTCCCAGGATGTGTTGTAGTGAGTTGGCCGACGGATGAGACCATACTGAGTTTCGTAGGTGGCTTCGGTGTTGACAATATCTACAGGGAACTCAACCTTGAGGAATTTCTTGTCCTCCTGCCAGTCAACGTCTGTCAGGATAGAGATCGCGTCACCGTAGTTGTCTTCCGAGTTGCTCAGCCTGACCTCAGTGCGAAGCTTGCTCTTCTCGCTGATCTGAACCTCGGTCACGACGCTGACCATCTCGCTTGTATTTATACCAATGTGCGACCTTCCAGCCTTGAGCTCTTTCCGTGAGTCGAGGTGGAAGACTTCGACGTCCCAGGCTTGCCAATAGAGAGGCTTGTCGTCGAACATGACAAACTGGTTGGCTTTGCCGCCGGGTGTGATGACCTCCCGCTCGGCTTTCTTGTCGTAAATGGAGGTGATGACACCTTCCTGAATGCGGATTGTGTAGTTGTTGTTAGCCAGGATGAATGCATTGGTTTCGACTTCATTGACCGAAAGATGCACTTCATCACGGGTATGACGTGAGGTAATGTCAACCAGGCCCAGGCTGCCGTGCTTTGCAGGTCCGTCATTCTCTACGCTTGAGCAGCTCTGACCGCCTCTGGCCCATGGCAGGAGGTTCAAGGCGAATGGCTTCTCCGACTTTCTACTTGGCGTGTGCTCTTTGAGACCCAGGGCATGGAGCGCCTCCCAGAACAGGTGCGTCCCTGACCTGAAGACTTCGTCGTAGAGTTTGTCTGAGTCGTCGTAGCACATCTCGATCGAGCTGCCGGGCAGACAGTCGTGGAACTGGCAAAGCAGAATGTTCTCCCAGTTATCGTCGATTGCCTTCTTGGGGTACCTGTAGCTCTTGGACTTCAATGTGGCAAGAGTCGCGAGATACTCAATGTCACGCATCATGATCTCAGCCTTCCTGTTGTTGAGCTTGTTGTTCGCCTGAGTCGTGTAGGTGCCACGGTGTAGCTCAAAGTAAAGCTCACCGTACCATGTTGTGTACTCGACCTTGCCGTCCAGTGCGCGCTGCTCCAGTCGCTCGAAGAAGTCGTCTACAGAAGCTCCCATCTTGACCCTCGGAAGCAGGCCAACTTTGTCACTGAGACCTCTGCAGCGTCGCAGCTTGTCAAGATGCTGAAATGTCGGTCCTCCACCGCCATCACCCTTGCCAAATACAAGGAGAGAAGTACTGTCCTGATCCAACGACTTGTGTTGGCTGACGCTGCGGACCACATCGCCAAAGTTGGCCTCTGCAGTATAAGTCTCAGATGGCGCCATGTGGCAAAGGACCTGGCTCCCATCCAGTGACACCCAGTTGAAAGTCGTGTGAGGGAAGTTGTTGATGTTGTTCCAGCTCAGCTTCTGAGTGAAGAAGCGGCTCATGCCCGCGAGACGGCAGATCTGCGGGATCTGTGTAGAGTAGCCGAAGGTATCAGGCAGCCAAAACGTCTCATGCCTTTTGCCGAAGTTTGCCTCGAAGAATCGCTGACCGTGAAGGAACTGACGGACAAGCGATTCACCACTGGGCAGGTTGGTATCGTGCTCGACCCAGCTGCCTCCAATCGGCTGAAACTGACCAGTCTTCACTTTGTGCCGGACTCGCTCAAATACCGAGGGATAGTACTGCTTGAGCCACTTGAACTGCTGTGCTTGGGAGCAGGCGAATCGATGCTCTGGGTACCGGTCCATCAGATCACACTGGTTAGACCACGATCTCGCCACCTTCCTCTTAGTTTCGGCCCACGGCCACAGCCAGCAGGTATCTATGTGACAGTGACCAATCGCATAGACGATCGCCTCCTTGTCCGAGTCGTACACCTTTGATGAGCTCGCATGCTCTCCAAGATATTCCTGTGCGATCTTTCTGCCCTCGATGATCGAGTCCTGGCTTCCATTACCCGCAATGAAAGCGTCCATGATAGTGTTGCCAACTTGCAACGCCTTGTGTCTCTCCCAGCCGTCTGTGGGAAACTCTCTTGCGGCATCGCCAATGATCCAGAAGTCGGTGAACAGGTCTCTTGCCACCTGGTTCACAGCGACAATGTCGGCAGTCTGCAGGGTAAAGTAGCGGTTGGGCTCGGGAGGCTGGATGACGTCGCTGTTGGCGTTGCCAAACATGCCGTTGCAGGCCATTTCGATGTAGAATGTGTGCGCTTTGCCGTCGAGAAACTCTTCTGGCAGAATCCATTCGGTACGCTCTCCTCCTCCTGTTAGACCCTGCAAGGGCCTGCCGTCTTCCGTCCATACGAGGCCCTCGTTGTTGGCATCCCAATGGAATTCGAGGTGGTCATGCTTGAGAAGCTCCTTTGGTACGGTGATTGTGATCTCGAACCAATGCGTGCTCCAGCTAGGTCCAAAGGAGGCGCCAATGCTTGTAGGCTTGAAGTCACCGTCCATTGCCTCCTTGAAGCTAGGGCGTTTGAGATCAGGCACTGAATACACCCGCAATTTGACATTGGAAGGGCCGCTTGCCCGGCCAAAGTCCATCTTGGCGAGGAGACCGTCATTTGCATACTGACCGCCATCAGTAAATTGACGGAGACGGCCCTCGTAGATGCCAGTGATCTTCTGACCAACAGGCCGATGAGCCATCTTTGGGTACGAAGACTTCTTCGTGGGGACTATGAAGCTCTCTCCACCCATGTTGACGATTTCTTTGGAAGGAATTGGAATGAAGGCGAGGGCCAGAGGGTGAGGAAGGACAAGGTGTGGGCGTGAATGAACTAAGAGCTGGCGTAGATGTTAGCGGCTGCATCGCGGGAGCGACTAGCTGCGCTCGGTGGAGCTCCAACCACCTTGTGCTGACGCCTGCGCCACGAGTCGTGGCAGCTCTCCCCGCATTTCTGTGGCGAGAGCTGCGCGCATTGCAGCGACATTGACAGTATACACACAGATACTACTGATTTGATCTGCTCCATAACATATTCCCAGACGCAGTTTGTCAGCTGATAGTGGCTTCATGCCAGCTTATAAGTGGCGGAACCACAACTGCACTATTATGAAGACATGAAATATCTGAGAGAACACTCTAAACTACCCTATACCGGGTGCTTTGCTGCGGCAGTCTTGTCTTCAATTTGATTTCCAGGGTCAAAAAGCTGACATAACGTACTGCCGACGAAACAGCTTTGCATACTTCCTTCTTAGGCTGTAAGAATACATCAATGGTTGAAGTTCAAGCAATCATGAGTAGAAGTCAACTCCATTGGCTCTTGTCATTACAATGATGTAGCTCGTTGATTGAAACCTGTGGCATTAGGATTTAGTGTCAACAAATTTGGATGAACTCAGAGTAACCACCAACCACAATGAATCCCAAATTTAGTCTCCTTTCCCAGATACCTTCAGCCGGATCCTCTTGAAGACACTGCTGCATCATTTAAGCTCTTTTTAAAAACATCATCTATCGTAACTAGCCGTGAATATCATGATCGCAAGAGGGTGTGGCAAGAGGAAATGATGATTTGCTTTTATAAAGATGAAAGAATATATTATCAAGATACACACATTTCTCTTATGTTGGGGGCATGGTTTAGTGGTATAATGCATCCTTAGCATCTCCGTTTAGGAATTGTGTGGATGAGGTCCCGGGTTCGATTCCCGGTGCCTCCAAACTTTTTGCATTTCTCAATAATGTATTCGTACACGAGACGTCTAAGACCGGATATTCTCAGATTGCTGTTTTAAAGATCAACAAAGGTTGTGAGAGCAGTGGTTTTTTCTTTTGGTGACTGAAGTAGAAGCTCATTGGCCTTTCAGCTAGATATACAGGAGTGATTAGCAACCTTATATGCGCTGTCACTTTGGAAAAAAAGATGGTGAGAGAAGATACGAGATAGGAAAGATGTGATTCGAAGGGGAATGAAACCAAATCACGACTTAGATTGCGACAATATGATAATCAAATGGTTCACGTGTTCCAGTCATATCGAATAGTATTTTGATCATCAGTTGTTGTGTCAGATTCTGCTATTTTGGGTATCAGAACTATATATGCAAGCTGCAGACGATTCTCCCACTCCAACTGTCTTATGCTCCTCGATTGTATCACGCCATGATTTCGTTTGTCGTTGCAACCTCTATGGTGGTGAGCTCCAGACTGCGGCCGACGTCATCTGAAATGTACTTCTTGCCAAGGAGTATAGAAATGAGTCGTTCCACGCTCAAGCCTCACCAACCCAGTCGTACGCAAGGAAAGCTTGTTTTGGCTTGTCATCGCCAGGAACGCGGACGACAGCCTTGCGAACAT
Organism: Erythroxylum anguifugum; assembly: GCA_027478595.1. NCBI lineage: Eukaryota > Viridiplantae > Streptophyta > Magnoliopsida > Malpighiales > Erythroxylaceae > Erythroxylum > Erythroxylum anguifugum. Next base: position 169,841 of record JANIPN010303157.1, on the reverse strand, counting down.
AGCGGCGTTCACCGTCGACAATCTGGAAACCCCAGACCTGGTTTCCCGTCCAGCCCTTGTCGACGTTGCGCACCCAGGACTGGATCTGTTCGCCCTCGGTGTCCCAACCTGAGGAGAGGAACTCAATGTCCGCCTTGCCAAATTCTTCCTCCAGAGTCTTGGGGTCGATGAAGCGAGTACGGCCCTCGAGGTTTCCAAAGACGGAGTCGGTGTGGGAGCGCAATTCCCAGTCGAGGACACGTGGCTCTGGAGTGGACTGGATTCCTCCGCTGAGCTCCTGGTTGACATCGAGGTGCTCGACACCGTCCTCGGTGTAGGACTTGCACGTCACAGTGATAGTGGCCAGGCCGATGGTCCTGCGGATCAGCCAGCCGATACCCTGGGCTTGCAGCACCGTGTCGAAATCGGTGCATAGCTTCTTGTTCTATGAAGTAGAGATTTATCGTCAGCTTCTTTCCATCTTTGCATTCTATCTTGTGTGTTCTTCCTCGCATCTTCGTCAGCTGCTCCACTAAGCAGAGGCCACATCAATTCTGAGAGCAACATTGGCCTTCCATTGACAGCCTGCGTTGGACGTGGCGGGCAAAGGAGGCTCTGCGGGGAAGAAAGGGGAATGTGGGACATGTGATACGGAATAAGCCCCGCGTCCCGAATATTCGATGTCCCGTGGGAAAAGGAAGGCAAGTAAAAAGTAATTGGTAGACAAGCTCACCATTCGCCATTTGCCATTGAGGTCATGGACGTTCTTTCCGGCTGGGGCAGCCATGTTAGGTGGTACTTGAAGCTGAATGAGGACTCTGGTGTGATGTGAGGGAGAGTAGTCAGGTCGAAGGGAAGGGTTGAGATTGATCAGAGAGAAGAAGTACGATGGAGGGGTATATCGAAAGCTTTATAGCACTACCGTCTCGTCACTCCTTGTCGGAGGTTCTGCGGGGTGCAACCTGTGTGGTTCTCAAATCACGTTCAGAACGTCAGTCAGGTGAGAGAGAACTGTTTGGATAGAGGGCGAAGAAAGCGTTTCCCAGAGTGGCGGGCTACCAAGGTTTGTACCTAGTCTGCATCCAATGTGGGCGCCTGAATGCATGCCGTTTGTATAGCGTGCCTTTTTGACCCGGTCGACGAGCCATAGATGGAAATGTGTACTTGACCCTAGGTGTGTCTACATGAGAGATGCTTTTCGCGGTGCTGGTGGATGCGGGGGGACGAGAAGGGTACAAAGTAAGACGATGAGCGAGTATTAGGCCACCACATCTTCATCCGGAGAACCGAGGTCGAAGTGGGTGAAGACAGCGGCTATTGGCTATGAGAGTGCGTCAGACCTTATTCGAGACATCGGCAGGCCACCTCATCGCGTGTGCACGGAACTGTCATCGAATGACAGGCTGTTAAACGCTTCCAGGGAAGCATCAGGGCACTGGATGCTGTGGAACTAGGAAGCCCTGTTGCTGTACGTGATGGTGTGGACACTGCTAGGGCGCCAGGCGACAACCTACGGAAGTCAATGGGAAATTCGCATTGGTCTTTCAGCAGATGCTAGGTCCTGGAGAGAAACAACGATCTTTGGTAGTAGTCGACAGCTTTCGCGCTTCGACGCACAACATCGGCTAGCAGTCAACTACAGAAAAGTACGAGGCCCACACCACGGTGCGCCGGCGAAGTGACTGTTATCATGTTTGAGGAACCTTCGAACTCACGTCGTTTCCCAGACTCCTCTTGGCTGTCTCCCACCATAGGAAATTTGGGGGGAAACCCAGGCTGCGGCAGGACCTAATAAAATCGGCCGAGGTTGAATATTGCGGGCGACTAGTCATTCCGCCTGCCTGGCGCTTGCTGCCGGTCCAGATTTCTCCACTGCGGGCTTAGCTGCTAGCAGCAGCAGCATCGGCAAAGCCATCAATTGGCTCGGCACCAGGAAGATCAAGGCTGCAGCTTTTACCTTGCTCCGAAGCAGCTGTCAAAGTGGAGCGAGCTAGCCCACGATCTGCTGCAGACAGTGGACTTCGTGAGAGTGCATCCTCGGCCGTGTCTTCCCACTCCCGGACCCTGCCTGGTGTGGCAACGACAGGTCGCGAAAAGCTTCTCGTCGATCAACTCCTGTGCTCGGTTGACGGGCACACTCACAACGTGATCGGGATTCTGCTAGTATGGGATGGAGTTGACGTTCATGCGTGGTACAGTATGCGAATCCCTGTAGCGGCTCAGGGACTTCATCATACTCAAGCTGCTAGTTGCGGCTCTTAGACATTTGAACATATAAGATCCATCGCAAATGGCTTCTTATATATATTTCGATCGTCAAAATATTGGTTAGCCACCGTTTGGTGAGTAGATGAGCTGATCTCGATTGAAAGGCTCAATTACGTAGGCTAGGTTGAGATATTTCGATGGCGCAGGTTGAGGTTGTACAGGCAGATATGGATATAGTTACAGGTCTGACTTTTCAGGCAGCAGGCGAGTTGTCGGGTAGCAGGCAAGTATATGAATGCCACAGCAAATCATCAAAAAACAAGGTGAAAGGACTACGATAGGCAAGTTTAAATAATAGACATCTTGAAGGACTAAGGAAGTTTAGGCTCGGATCCATACAACTCTCAGTCAGCGGTGTTTGCGATGCGTAAGAGCTTGAGATTTGTTTGGGAGAATTGATTGAAAACCAAATATCACTTCGGCTTTCATGGAGACTAGAAAAGTTACTGACGTTATGGGAAATGCTCTTGCTCTTGCTCTGAGTCTGTGGCTGTGATGGTGATGGGAAAGACAAAGTAAGAGGAGAGAGAAGACTGGTAACTATCTGTCAAACGTAGGCAACAGCAACGGCAATCAGTTTCTGTTCTGTGATTAAAGTGAATGGATAATTTACTCTCATTCGCGTACGCTGTGTTCCATTGCTCCTTCTTGGGTGCGGTTGAACTGGTGAACCAAAGTCTGTATCTAGATACCTAGGTGTGCAATATACACAATGCAAGCCGCTTGATGGTGGCAAGGCAGATGGGATGAATGACACATGAGATTCGGGCACGGTATCTTTGGAGGATAGTGACACATGTATATAAGTAGGTAATGCCTGGTCTGTGATGATCTTGGCGTGAGTATACCCGTCTGGTACCCAGATATTCTTCACCTTGATGATGAGAGCTTGAGATGGTACGGAGAGAGCAATGGATTGCCACCGCAAGTACTGGCTGGGTGGCACTGCAACAGATGCAGAGCTAGAGCAAGAGGATACGCCCACTCTGGCTTTTGCGGTAGCAATTAAGTAAGATGAGGTCAACAACATGGCTTCCAAAGACAAGAGCACGGTGGTCACGGCCATGGCCATGACCGTGACCGTCGCGGCCACCGTGACAGCGACAATCCTGGTGAGGCTGCGGCACTGGCACTGCTAAAAGTGCTGCTAGTGCCACTACCACCAGTGCTAGTATCGGTGCTGAATCCTGTTATACAGCGAGCGAGCGGCTCAGCTTCGGGGAGCATGTCCGATTTAAGGCTGGCTGGGCCTGAAGCGAAACAGAAGCTGGATGCGGCCAGTAGAACCGCTATTGCTGCTGGCGCTCTGGCAGCCCGCGTGAGGCGACCCGCCGCCTGAGTTCCCTCCGCTCTCTTCCTCTCCGTGAGGCTGAACGTGGAGGGGCTGTGCTGGGCGACGTTCGAGGCGTCTTTTCCACCCTCTTGCTCTCACCACCAGCTCTACCTGCTGTTTGTAGCACTGATAACCCTCCCAGAATCGATTCGCTCCTTCTTCCTTGCCACTCTCACCTGTGCGACCTGCCTGGTAGCATCCATCGCCTTTGTGCCTCCCTGTCAAGATCACTAGTGTCTGTACGAGCGAGGTTGTTTGCTCACGGGTTCTTGCCTGCGCCTTCCTCCATTGTCACTGCTCCTACTAACTCCACGCGATCATCCACACACCCACCCTGCCTCCCCCACTACCCCATCACCCCATCGCCAGCTTCACAGTGTACATCCTCAGTCGCGCCTGTCACCACGCAGCCAGCCAGCCAGCCAGCCAGCCAGCCAGCCAGCCTGCCATCCAGCCTGATCGCCCTAACACTCGCATTGAATCCGCAGCAGCGATTCGGAGCTATCAGATCACAGTCAAACAGAGCCAGATTGCTGACCGCAAAAACGACACTTCGCGACGTCGCTCCGTCCTCGCAGCCTGACAGGTCCCTGGATTCTCTTGCCTGGCAGGAGCATCGCAGCACCGTGACCCGACTGAGCCACTCAAGAAGGCTCTCTGAAGAGAGATACAAGTCAAGATGGCGCGTGAGTGCATTAAACATTTTCCTACATATCAGTACATGGAACCTAGATCTCTCCTCCGCAAGGCTATCAGCAGAATCTCTGCCTCTGCTTTCAATCGCTCTGCAATTGCCTGCCATTGTGAGAGGTGTCTTGAGTCTGTTGAAGCAACCATGCCTGTGAATGGACCATATTATTCCAAGCGACCTGAAGGCGCGCCGGACAAGCCATCCACACCACGCTCTCCCCTCAGACCTTGTCCTCTAGCGAGTCCCTCGCTCGAGGAGAGGCGGCCTCCCCCAGTCTCCGTGTCTAGTGACCCCGTCATCGGTTCACATGGGCTAACTCATAGGCGTCAACAAGTCGCTGGAATGCTGAACAAGCTGCACGGTCAGCCGCAGACCTATGACAAGAAGTGAGTCAACACTCTGAAGCTAGCAGCTTTACAGTCTGCAGCATGCATGCATAAGTTACTGTCTGCTCATCTGCTCGTCTGCATCTGTCCCGCTACCTGCATGCCAACTACCTATCTCGCATCAGAAGCTGACTTTGGACAGAGCTACCTACAAGTTCGGTCGCACACTGGGTGCGGGCACGTACGGAATCGTCAGGGAGGCTGAGCAGGATGGCCAGAAGTTCGCGATCAAAATAATATTGAAGAAGAACGTTAGGGGCAACGAGCAGATGGTATACGACGAGCTGGAGATGCTGCAACGCATGAATCACCCGCACATTGTCCGTTTCCACGACTGGTTCGAGTCACGGGACAAGTATTACATCGTCACCCAGCTGGCTACCGGTGGCGAGCTCTTCGACCGCATTTGCGAGTATGGAAAGTTCACAGAGAAGGACGCTGCCGAGACTATCCGGCAGGTGCTCAGCGCGGTCGACTATCTCCATTACAACAATGTGGTCCATCGAGACCTGAAGCCAGAGAATTTGCTCTACCTCTCGTCAAAACAGCAGTCACCGCTGGTGCTGGCCGATTTTGGCATCGCCAAGATGCTCGAGACCAGCAACGAGGTGCTGACCACCATGGCGGGCTCCTTTGGATACGCGGCGCCCGAGGTCATGATGAAGAGGGGTCACGGCAAGCCGGTCGACATGTGGTCCCTCGGCGTCATCACCTACACACTGCTCTGCGGCTACTCACCTTTCCGCAGCGAGAATCTTGCAGACCTGATCGAGGAGTGTCGTCACGGCCGCATCATCTTCCACGAGCGATATTGGAAGGACGTGTCCCCGGAGGCCAAGACCTTCATCATGCGCCTGCTGCAGCCTGATCCCAACAAGCGGGCTTCCTCGGAAGAGGCGATGAAGGACGTCTGGCTGACTGGAAAGACGGCGACGGATCACAACATTCTGCCAGAGCTTCGCAGCTACATGGCCAAGATCAGGCTCAGGAAGGGCATCGAGGTCATCAAGTTGGCGAATCGCATCGAATCGCTCAAGATGCAGGAGGACAACGAGGAAGACGTGCCAGGCGAGGCTGACGTCCCGGCGAACGCACATGAGACGGCCGGCCAGATACTGCAGAACCGTAAGACTACAGGTGAGAAGGGGCTGCCAGCCAACGAAGCAGTCAGAAGCACAACCTCGGATTCTGGTGCGAGCAGACTGAGCCGGGCGGCCCGTGGCGCCATCTTCCGTGAAGTGGTCCTGGCCAAAGTGCGGGAGATGAAGATGCAGAAGGAGGCTGCCGCCGTGGCTGCACAGGCGTCGAACTCATGAGTCAGAGCAGAGTCGTTACTTTGATTTAGAATATTGGAAATTGGAGACTGGGAAAAATGGCTTCTTTCAAACTGCAATCGTCAACAAGCAGTTTCTTCGCTTTTTTGGAACTACTCCTGTCGGGTAGCGCTTGGGGTGAGGGGGGGACCCGTTAGGCGAATCGCCATCGTTGAGTGAAACAAGGGTCGAGCGATGATGTGGACAAAGATATCCCGTGTAGCGTATGCTTTAATCGAAGCAGTGAACTTCAATTCATGCACACCTTTCATGTTTGAGACCTTGATGCTGTGACCGTCATTCCATGGTTTGCAAAGGATTTTATGGACGGCTTCGATTAACGCTAACCTGATGGTGACTATCTTGACTAGTACATTGAAACGAGTGACAGGCGTTGATACTTATTTAAAATCGAACAGCTTTTCGATATTTGCATGCCCACATTGATTTCCTGTGATCCAGACCTCCTTCATCCCCAAACGAGTGTGTTCCCGACATATCCACCATCGACTTCTGATCATCACCACTTATAACGCAAACACACCTGTCTGACCTAGTTCTTCTTCCTAAGGCTGACGCTCTTGTTATCGTAATTGTAGAGTACGGAAAAGGCTGCAATGAAGGGCTGGCCCAGGATGCAAGAATTTTTTGTGTCCGGCTGCACCTTACCTCCGCAGTCCACGTTGGCCCCCGGCATGGAAAATTTCTGCCCGTCTGCGCTCGTGACCACCAGATCATTGTAGGGGCACTTGCCTACGTTTTCACGGTGGTATGCGTCATACACAGCTTGCGGGAGGACAACATCTGTCGTGCCAGTGTCGAGGTCACATTTGATGTCTTCGTCCAGTCCGTCCAGGCGCACCGAAATGTCCCACGTCTTGTTATCTGTGTAGACCGGTAGGGGTGAAGAGTCACTCGCACTGGGACTGCCACTGGAAGATTGAGGATCGTAGCCAAAGGTAAAGGTGCCGCGCTTAGTATCAGCATCCAGGTCGACAACAAAGATAGGCTCCTTAAGCAGTGGCACCACGTTTGCTAGCCATGTTGGTCCGTAATTGTTCAGCTGCGTGTCGCCTGTGCCGAGGCCGATGAGCCCTTCAAAGTTACGATCACTTCCTCCGAGCTGAGAGGTAGGGGCTAGGCCATAGTCTTGCTTCGAAAAGCTGATGTCGCCGACGGTCACGTCGCTAGTGTCGACAGTGCCGGCGGCATTTCCGGAGCCGTAGCCTTGGTGCCAATCACGACCGCCGGACGTGCTATTGTTTTGAACCCAGCTGCAAGGGTCAGCATTGTGTTCACGAGAGCTCGCTCACGAGAACTTTAGAGTGAGGGCTGCTCTTCTGGGTGTGTTGTACTTACAGAGCATTTGAGCCTGTATCAAACACCACTTTGTAGGGTTCCTGTTTGACAATAATCTCACCAACCCATTCTCCATACGCGGGCGTGTAGCTGACAGAGACAACAGCCGTCTGCGTTCTACTGGGAGCCCTCTCGACAGAAAGATCAGGACGAGGTGCTGCGAGAACGAAGCTGTGACTAAGAGCCAACAGCGCGGCGAGAGATTTGAGGTTTGACGGCATAATGAAGATGATTTTGACGAGATTGCAGCAGTGAGAGAAGTAGTGTTTTGTCGTGGAATGGCTGAGTAGGCCGATGATTCGAACAGAAGGGAGGCGGGCTTCCGGTCCTTACTTATAATGTTGATGAAGCAGTGTGCTCCGTATCCATGAAAGACAGCTCTTTGAGTTCCTTCAGTTTTGTTACATCTCTCGATGCTAGATTCCTAATCACCTTGCCTCCACTCCACACCACGAAGCGATCATGATGGACTGCAATGTGAGATATTCATTAGTCGTAGATTGTGTTAGCCTTGGTTTTTGCGTGGAGTCATCAAGGTCGAGTAAGTCGCCAGCTGTAATGGGCTATTCCAAATATTCCCCACAACGTTGCGAAGATCTCGAGTTCAGCTCTGGAGTTGTCAAGCCATCTCGACATTGCAGGAACATCCCGTGCAGATGACTATATTCATGGGTGAGCGAAGACAGGGGCTCAAGTAGTCATTGTCACTCGTAATGACGCTCAATTCGAGAACCAAGAGAGGTTGGAGCCTGGTCATGGGCATGTTCTGACGAAAAAGCCAGCCTTCATCCCTGGCACGCCAGGTATCCTTGTAAGAATCGTGAACGCTGTGACATGATCTGCTTCAAGCTCAGCTGTCAACTTGCAAGCCGCTATATGATACTGAAACCTAAGCGGCTCTTGGTCGGGTTCCATCAACGAAGGTGAAGTGTGCCGCGGCTGCTACAAGATCGCTAGCGGAGGGTCGCATCGCCCTGCCGATCTGAGCGAAGAGCCTGGTGGTGATACATGAGCACAGTGTCTCGTCTGCAGGTCAGCTTTGACATCTGTCGGCAGTTGAGACAATCAATTTTGGTGGTGTAGAGCTGCATTGAGGAAATGAGGCAAGATGATCAGGAGGCGGTTGAATGATGGTTCTGTCTTGCAGCAAACGTAACCCTAGTGCATAGTTCTAGGTCCCGTGCCGCAGCCAAGAAGCCAACTGCCGCGAGCTGTTTAACCGTGCCTGCCTGCCGCGCAGATCTGTATGGTATTGCAGTTCCGGCTTTGGCAGTTATGGCAGCAATGGCAGCAATTAGCGAAGCTGTCTGATTAACATCTATGTGTGATTGCTGCAAGTATTTGTTTATCCACGAGCAAACACCTGTTATTGCACTTGTATAATCCCTGCGCAGTGAGATCAGGATGGTCACTTCCTGTTCATTATTGCATTTGTCATGTTCCTGGAAGTACAAAGACAATATGACTTTAGCATGATGCAGCAGGACTGTTCTTCAAACAATATGTGCAATTTTGCCATCATCATGTAGGAATGAGTACTAGCTGTAATGCTTTGCTACTGCTGGATGTTTTGCTATTGCTTGATACCCGTAGCCTGCATACCAGGTACCTTCCTTTCCAAAAGTTCACCGCCACACTTCCCGGATTAGACTCCGCCTGCGCCACTTTTCGCCTTTCGAGGTCGATTTGACCGCACCACAACCCCTTGCAGTTACTAGGCATTGTAGTATTGTGCTTCACGCGCCAAAGCCGAATTTCGCGTCTACCTAAACTAAGAGCAGTTCAGACGATGTTGACTGCATGTTCGGCTTTTGACGCATCAGAGTCGTGATTCTCCCTACGATCCAAACCCTGCGCCTTCTTGACAGGAATGAACGAAGGACGCGTTCGCAATCCCGAATTTTGGCTTTGCTTTTCAGAGAGATCGAGGAAGCTGCATTAACCGTTGAGAATAAGAAAGCAGTACAGGACGTTGCACCCACGATCAATTTGCTACTCTGCGGCACTCAATTACTCTTCTGCAGGCTCAAGGATCAAGTTTTCTCTGACGCTAGAGTGACTCGACTTTCTTTTGGCGCTGCTGCCGCTAAGTTATACTATAGACGTGGTGAAAGTCCCGACCTTGGCAGGAATTATGACATGGTTCTAAACTTCGATATGATCTCCTGAGTCTTTACGCGCCATGGCGCTGTGGCAGGCCTTGTGAGAAACCTGTTTGTCGATGATGGTCAGCAGATATCGGATCTGCTGTTACGATCCTTGATAAGCTCGGTCCTATAACTCGCCATATCGGGAAAACTTGCATTCGCTGCAGAACCGTTCCTCAGATCGTCAAGACTTTGTATGAGACAAGTGTGCCCGAACGAACGCTCCAAGCTACGATTGATACAACTGTATAATTTGAATGATAGCTGCCATGTGAGTAACAGTCTTCGGGCATCAGATTGCCATCCAATCATCACCATCTGCTTTCCCTATTGTCTTGGCCAGATGGCCATGAAGCAAGAACGTGTGCGCATTCTATTTCAGCCTCACGCTTTGACTGGCATGAGTTTTGATGCTAAGTTATCTCCGAAAAGCCATGTATCTGCCAGGATGGCTTTCCGTTCAGAAATCTTGTACAGCTTTGGACGCCGCGCCAAGACACATGTCCTTGGGAATGGGTCATTGCAGCAGGCCATGTACACCATACATCTGGTGTAGATAGCATTCTGTCTCGCATTGTGAGGTTGAAGTCGGCTCTGGAGAGTGCACGCGCAAGCACTTCAAAGTTTTGCTGTGTCTTCAGGATGAAACAGAAATCTGTTCATCACAGTCACCGCAAGCCATTTAGCGAGAGATACCATCAGCGTCTCAATGTGAATTTTGCATTTTTTGTGGCCAGTGAGACAGTTGTGAGCTACCAAAAAGGACGTTCTATGGTGTCATTCTCCTTACAACCCAATGTTCTGGCATGTTCCGTTCTATAAAATGTGTCTTTCGAAAACGCTGCTCGACTCTCATCATGTCTCTGGATAGGGCGCTGATTCTGATTATAGCAGCTTGATTGGACTGATTGCTTATGCAACATGGCGACCCGACCGGAGAGTATGATGATGATCCAGGGAGGACCGAAGGAGTATAAGCAGCGCGCAATACTTGAGGCGCGCACAGCTCAAGATGCCATCGACAGATGGTTCGTGAATAATGACAGCCCCTACGCTGGGAGATATCAGTTCAAAGAGCTCATTGGTAAGGGCTCTTATGGACGAGTGTACAAAAGGTGAGACTTCCCGAGCCAGTCATTAATCTTTGCTATATCAAGTATTCTTCTAAATATGTCGCATAGCGTTGAGAGACAGACTGGACAGACGGTGGCGATCAAGGTTCTCACGCCAGATGAGTCAGATCTCAACATTCCTGCCGAGGCCAGAGATACCAACCTGCAAGATGCTTTGAAAGAGATCAATATCTTGGAGAGACTGCGGCAGAGCGGAGCAGTCAACGTGAACCAGTTCATTGAAGCATTTACCGTTCATTCTCAGATGTGGCTAGTCAGTGACTACTGCTCGGGAGGCAGCCTTTCGACCCTGGTGAGTGCGGATCTACGACCCTGTGCTTCAGTTGCGAATCACCAATCAGCTGATCAGACTGAATAGAAACGTGCAGCAGGCGGAAAGCTGGACGAACATTTCATCAGGGCAGTTGCGAGGGAGCTTGCGTCAGGACTTGCATCGGTTCACAAGGCCGGGATCGTACATCGCGACATCAAATGTGCTAATGTTATGATATCAGAGTCGGGAGGTGTACAGATCATCGATTTTGGTGTCTCAGCAGTCCTGATGTCGAACATGGAAGAAGACAAGCGAAAGACCATCATTGGCACACCCCACTGGATGGCTCCAGAACTCCAGCAAGCTCCTGACAAGGAGGTGCCCCATGGCAGCGAGGTCGACGTCTGGGCTTATGGCATCACGCTGTACGAGTGTGCCATGGGCTACCCCCCAAATGCGACCGTCACTCAGCAGGCACGCTTGCGTGCTTTGCTCAAGCAGCAGCCTCCCAGACTACCAGAGGACAAGTTCTCTGCGGATCTTCGGGATCTGGTCGCCGTTGTGCTCAACCCAGACCCGAAGACACGACCGACAATGCAGGAGATTTGCAGACACCCGTATTTGCAAGGCAGTGAGACTGATTATCCGACATCATTATTGCAGAATCTAGTTGAGACCTACTACAATTGGGAGCAAGGGGGAGGCCACAGGGCTTCGCTCTGGTATGCTGGTGGTGCGGCACAGGCGAAGGTGAACGAGAAGCCAGAGCAAGACGAATGGGTGTTCAGCACCACCGCCGCATTCGACAGGATGCACGGGGACTCTGACGATGACGGTTTTTCTCTCTCCGGATCACCACCGCGTGAGTCTGATGAATGGGATGAGGACCCGTCAATTGTTCGCACAATACGACCAGAGACCGGCGACACGGAAGACATGACTGCTTCAGTCACAGGCCGTGCCAAGCAGGACGCTCAAGCCCGTCGCGGAGAGAAACATCTTGAAGGTCTTTTCAATCAGTCGGCACCAAGATATGAATTTGGAGCCAAGACATCTTCAGATCTTCCACTACGTTCTCGCGACTCTGGAAGTAGCCTCCATAGAAAGGAGCTGAGTGTGTCTTCTAACGACGGCACGCCCAACATCAAGCTCGACATGATAGACAGCAAGAAGGCCAGCAAGCGCGCGACTATGGCGTGGAAATGGAACGACAACGCCTTACCAAGGACGGAATCTCACAGAACTTCTGTGAAGCGTCCATCGGTGCAAGCACAAGACATGTATAGTCTGGGCGAACCAATTGCCACCAAACCTTCAAATAACCGCGAGACGCTTGATCTTGATGCCATGTTCAGTGGTGGCGGTGCCCCTTCTCGTGCTTCGATGGGCCAGTCACTGGGTCAGCCAATGAGCCAACCAATTGGCCAGAGTGCACAACGCAGTTCAGTTCGAAAGACCCTTGACCTTGATGAACTCTTCTCGCCCGAGGGAGGAATGACCCCGAGTGTACCACCAGTTCCTGTTGTTCCGGAGAGCCTACCATCTCATTCACAGAGACCGTCATTTCAGGATCCACGAAAGACCCTCGATCTCGACGAGCTTTGGGGCAACGACTCGTCTCCGCTAACAGCGGGCATGCAACAAGCGTTAGGCGACCCAGTATCCTTCAATCAAATGCACTCCGCCGAACAGACGATGCGACCGGCCTCGCAGCATCCAGCACAGGGCATGCAGCATCAGTTTCAGGGACACGACTTTGCCGCTGGGCCTGTGCAGCCTCCGCATTACCACTTTGAGAATCACCATCAAGCAGGTCATGAGCAGCCACATAGCCGCGATCCATCACAGCATGGTGGGCAGGCTCCAACTTTCGACTTTGATCCGATGAGCGTCAACAATGCCGATCTTGAGGCTCTGATGGCCGGAGATCATGATTACCAGCCCAGCGTTCGCGCTCCGACGGATGATGAGGTATCTTCCCTCGCATCGCACGATCTGTCCAACATGAGCATGAGTGCTACACATTCACGCAATCAGAGCGCCAGTGTCGACGGAGGCTTGTCGTCATCACCACCAACAAGCCCATTCGGGGCCATGTTGCCGGATCATCATCATCACCACCACCATCATCTTGGCCCTCACCATCACCAACAAGCCAGTATTGGTAGTAGCAATAGTGGTTTGCCGCATCTGCCATCATATCCTGTGCCAGTCATTCCAGCCGCGCTGACTGATGCGTCTAACAAGGCAGTGCACGCAGCAGAGATGCGAAGATTGCTCTCACACTTTGGCAGTGTCCTCGACGTCGCGCTCGAATACTTGAACGAAGCTGAACGCAGAGCACCAATGGTGCGATCCAATGGAGGACCTGGAGATGATGCAGACACGGAGAGTATTCATAGCAGCATAAATGACGGAGACGAGCATGACGTTCTGCACGGTGATGATGAAGGCTTGGAGATGAGGCATAGGTAGACGGAACTCTGGAAAAGACATAGCATTGTGATTTGGGACGAAAGTGTGATACAAGAGGCAGGGTTTTTCCCATGGTCATCATTGTAAATTACCTGTGTTTTGACAGCATGTCAAGTGTTTTTGTTACATGATGCATGTTAAAGGGGAGAAGATCAACTTTGGTTGTCAATATGTTGAATCAGAACTGCTCTTTTGCTCCTGTTTCAAAAGATTGCTTCTTTGCCTGCTCAAACTCTGCTCTCTCTTTTTCCAGCTGTGCTCTTTTATCTGCTATCTTTTTTTCCAGTTGTGCTATGTCCTTCTCGAGCTTTTCCTTGATCGAAGCTTCGAGTGTCGCCAGTCGTGTGTTTGTCGCTTCAATCGACTGATGATTTTCCGTGGCAACCATGAGCCCGACGCCGCTGATAAGTGATCCAGCTGCCATGAACATATCCGCGAACTTAGATTTTCCACGTGCTGGAAGATGATTAACAAAGAAGGAAGAAACCTGTGAAACGTGTATGTACTTACGGTGTTTTGGTGTATCTCCAAGTCTTTCAAATATGTCTCCAGCTTCTTAAACGCTCGGATCTTCGTTTAAAGGAATCGATAAGAAGATGAGTTTCTGAAGAATCCTACTCACTTAATTGTAAAGAGTAGAGAGTGTACGATAATGAAAAGTCGAGTGAAGAAAAGAAAAATCCACGCAGTAGATAGGTCGCTGGGGCTACGTGGGAATTCACGTGGCGACCGTGGTGCAATATTAATAGTTGCTTTCGCGATGGGCAGGTTAGATCTGGTGATCACAACTGTGAAGGGCTTGGGAAAGTGGATTGTATTGCTATCATGTCATGGCCGTAGGCATCGCTACTCGTCAGAATCCAGACAGCTCATATCTGCCTAGGTCCTTGCTGAAGAACCTCTGAATATTCATCACTGCAACATCATCCAGCAGCTTAGAGCTGATAACATAATTGTTGGACAGTCCTAGTAATCCCTTCCAAAAAGAGCATTTTCAGTGTTCATAGTGCGAGTATCATGAACAATTAGAAACGTTCGGATGCGATATGAATAAGCACCAGAAAACTGCAAGCGTTATGTACGTGAGTAGAGCTCGCCAAGGATGTTAGCACGGCTAGAAGAGTAACATGAACACTAGACGTGTACTTCAACCTAATCAAAGGCTGTCGAAGTTATCACTAACGGGCTGGACAAAGCTCCCGTTTCTAGCTGTCAGCAGCCCCGCCTAGTCATGATTATTGATGTATGAGTTTTATATGTGGCAAAAATTCTTGTCTCGGACAGTGACCAAGTACTCGTCTTGCCAAAGGTAGCCAGTCCCGTACACAAAGGCAGTCCATCATGTCAGAAGACGGCAGCTCTCTAGCTTATCAGCGAAGCATGGCTTCCTCGCCTGCTGACAGCGTGGTAAGTTGGTACAATGTGGCTCTGGATCGCCTCTCGGAGGACGCCCCCTAAAAAAAAAAAGAAAAGAAAACTCAGGAAAAAAGCAAATGAAGATCAAGAAGCTAACAGGAGAAGCAGCCCGAGATGGACATGAGCACCTCGTACAAGGCCGAATACGGCCCGGGGATGCGCGAGTCAATCCAGCAGCTATATCGACCAGACGACCGGTCGGCATGGCAGGAGACGGCGCCGGAGAATGAGGACAGCGACGGGGGAGACGCGTCGGCAGGATCGTACGCGCAGGAGTGTGCGCTGGTGGTGCGGCGTGAGGCGGAGCCGGGCACGGGTCGGGCAGCCCTGCACTCGGTGACGATACAGAGCCCGCTGGTGCGGAACGCGCTGCACGGAGTGTTCGCGGGATTTGCAGGACTGAGTACACACCTGCGGCAGCTGGTGTTCAAAGCGCCGTTCCACCCATTCTACCACCGCTGGCACCGGCTGGTGGCGGCGCGCGACGGCGAGCGCGACCCGGAGAGGCGCCGCCACCTCGATCTGCTGTACGGCGTGCTCGCGCCCGAGATCACGCCGCACATCGATGCTATGGCCGACCTGGTCCGCAACGGCATCGTCAGCTTCGACTCTCTGTGGAGCCTGTTCGCGCCTAGCATGCACCTGTGCACCCGGATGCATGGCCAGGACTGCATAGTCGAGCTGACAGACAGCAGGTATGGAGCCAATATGGGCGGCGAGTTCTTCACGCTGGAGTATCGCTACATCGACTGTGATGGGTCTGCGTTCGGCTACGCCTCCGGCTCGGTCGACGTCGACAAGTTCGAGGGCGTGCACAGGATCGTCGACCTCGCTGCCTTCCCGAGCCATCTCCATCCGGGCGTTGAGAAGCTCGTCGATAGGCTCTATGCGCGGGGCGAGAAGCTGGAGACGCTCAATGGCTTCCACCACATGTCGTACTCCGGATTCTATACTGCCAGGTCCTCCAGGCAGATTCGGAAACGTCACGTATGTACACCAATCAAGACCGCGTCTACCGGTCGTGTGGTACTAAACAGATGTCTCACAAGGTGGCAAACAACCGCATCATCATCGATCCGCATACCTATAACCTCTATAGCACGCCCGGTCCAGGTCTCGGCATGATTGAGGAGTCCGCTGAGTCTATCGATGGCTCCACCGAACACAATCTATTCGCCGGCACCTATGGGGTGGTGTACCAGGCAACCAGCCATGCCTTCCAGCGGTATCAGAAGGCTCTGGCAAGGCATAAAAAAGGTGGGAAAGAGGACACACCTGACAGCTGTAGGCCTTCCTATCGCTAATTTTCACCTGCAAGTTGGATTGCTAACCTCTATAAGCAAGTCAAAGGTTGGCTCCCGAGCAGTATTTGCTCTGCACTCCGCTCATCCGAGGCTACTGTCTGACTCTCAAGACATGGGGTGAGGTCTGATATATGAACGTGAACAGAAAACTGTACTAAGATGCTGTCGTATACAGCCGAATTCTACGTCGAAAACGTCTCCGCTGTACGCTGGAATGACAATGCCTTCCCTAGGCTCGTGCTCCCTCATGGGTACAAGGAAATCATCCGCGCTTTTGTACAAGAGCAGCTCTCTCATGACGACGGGTTCGATGATATCGTCTACGGAAAAGGTAAGAAAGACCAGCTCCTTCGGCAAAACGTGACATTGTTTCAGAATTACTGACCATTGCGAATACAGGTCTTGGGTTCATCATGTTGCTAAGTGGCGAGCCCGGCGTTGGGAAAACGCTCACGGCAGAATCCGGTATGTCCCATCCCCATCTAACTTGATCAGCAAAACGCCTTGGCTAACCAAACGGGTGCTCTAGTCGCAGAGGAGATGCGCCAGCCGCTGTATCTGATGAGCGCAAGTGAACTAGGGGAGACAGCCGCCGAAGTCGAAGAGTCGCTCGAACTGGTGCTGGAGCTGACCAGCAGATGGAATGCCATCCTACTCCTCGACGAATGCGATGTGTTTCTCGAGGCGCGCTCCGCTGCCGATCTGCGGCGAAACCGCCTCGTCTCAGGTGAGTGTCCACATCTGGCTGTGTACAGCTGTAGACGCCTGTCGCCTTGTGCAATGCTCACTCATTATCTGATAACCTCCAGTCTTTCTGAGGCAGCTCGAGTACTACCGAGGCGTCATGTTCCTCACCAGCAACCGCATCAGCGACTTTGACCCAGCCTTTGAGTCGAGAATCCATCTGACTATTCATTTCCCTTCGTTGGATCTTCCGAGTCGCCTTCATATATGGAAGACGTTCACTCAGATGGGAGATGTGGATAGCAGCTTGGGCGACGAAGAGCTACAGAGCCTGGCGAAGATTGAAATGAACGGGAGGCAGATCAAGAATACCATCAAGACGGCTCGCCTGCTTTCAAAGCAGGAAGGTGCTCCGTTAGCTGTGTCGCATGTTGAGATGGTTCTGAAGGTCAAGAGAGGAACCTCCGTTTGAGAACAGCATGATGACGGTTGTAAGGCTTGCTGGCATAGATCCAGCTTAACATAAACCTAGATAGATTATGGTAGACAAGGCTTGGCAGACAAGGCTTGGGGACAGCAAATCATTTGCAACCTCTGCAATCTAATGTTCATAGAAATGATCACAACCTGCGCTCATCGGTTCCTCTCAAAATCCGCTTCGCCAGACTCAGCACCAAACGTTCGGCTTAGTAGCATCCGGCCATGCGGAAGCGACAATCTCTCACCTCGACCTCGCTGACGATAGGCTGACATTTTCAGCGAGCGAACGAAGCCTCATCCTCTCCTAAGCCCCAAGAATTGTCAATTGAGGAGTGTCAAACGGAAGAATCTCCTGAGCTGGAGCTCGCTCAAGGTTCAACGTTGAGATTCTCTCAAGACTGCAGTTCGATCTAAATCAAGGCTTGCATCATCTGTAATGCAATGATCGCCCGACTTGTGGGCCTCAGCCGAGGCGGTCCAACGCCACAAAAGTGGATGCTTTCCATACGGTACAAGCCTTATTCGACACATCAGATTTATTGACCGCTGATCTGATCTACCTTTGAAGGCCAGATTCAACTGGTTGCCCTGGACTTTGCCCTGCTGCAAGCTTTCGTTTCAGTCCGGCGCGAACGCTGGATGTCAAATCATCTCAAGGATCACTGCAAACACTTCTGTCATCGTCGGAACAAGGATCCGAGCATTAGTCACAGTTCGGGGACGCAATGAGGTTCCCGGCGGCTGCAGGCGTGGAATCGAGTCGACGCTAAGGAAAACATTTACCTAATATTAACCGTCTTGAGAGAGTGGGACCCCAGTTTCGATGTGGTAATAGCTTTCTGATTGACTACAGCCCTCGAAGCTCTTTGGCTCGGACTCACATCACGAGCCCTCTGCCCGGATTTCCATCATCATTCTGGCTTGCCCAGGGCCCGCCAAGGGAAATGTTTCTAAGTTGCAAGCACGGTGGACATTTTGTGGCTTTCGGTCGCTGCGGACATGCATTTTTGTCGGTCCTTTGAGCATGAATGATTTGTCCGTCTGCCATTTTGGTCTTGGGTCATCTCATGATGTCGAAGTCGTGCCGATGCATACGACGCGAGGTAAGCGATCGCCACGATTACGTCTCGTCATACTTCAGAATCGAGGTTGGAAATGGAACTATTGCAGGCTTCGGCAACCTTGTCGACGATCCACGTTGTCGGGAACATGAGCCTAATTGAATCTTTATCCCACCAGTCTGACCAGACGAGCGGCCAGATCCCAACTGCAACGCCCTTCGTGGACCCTCAAATCTGTTGAGGTCAGGCTCAGTCTTGATTCGAAACTACTTGAGATAGCATATTCACACACATCTTGCTTTGTTCTTCGACGGCATCTTCAGCTCCGTAGGTACTGAATGTTCGCTTCTCAATCATATAGCAAGGCCTTCGACAACTCATGTACTGTTGTGTATCCTCTCTGCTTTGTACGAATCTGTTCGCTGCCATTGTATCTACAAAATCAGTCGCGACCCTATCACTAATTCACAAGTCTGAAGTTGAGATCAGTGGCTAAACCAGGCAGAGCTTAGTGGGCATTCCGTGCTCCCACTGGTGGGTACTATCTCCTGCAGATCGAGCTGGAGACTGCACCTCTTTCACTCGACTACTACTCGCCAGCTCCGCCATTGCCTATTTATCACCTAGATGGAAGGAGGTCCATCATCGGGAGCTACTGACGACGCGCCGCCCAAGTCAACGGCACGGTCGCAAGCACGAGGGAAACGCGAGAGGCCTTGCGATGGCTGCCGTCGTCGAAAGGGTCGGTGTGTACCCGTAGAGGGTCAGTCGCAGTGCGCTGCCTGTGCAGTTCACAATCAACCATGTACCTACGTAGAGGATCCGAAACCTCGGAAGAGGAAGACTGAGAACGGATCGCCAGCAACACCGCCAACGTCGGTGAAGAAGAAGTGAGTTTGAGGATCAATACCACCCTGAATACTGCTGACCCAGAAGGTCTCATACCTATCCTCAGCCCGGACTCGCTCCTGCTGCGCCATCGACGACGGTCACTCATGATGCTGCGCTTATTGGAGAGTCAGCACTGCTCCACAACATGAGGCACCAAATATCCTACATCTCCACAGCCACAGATCACCAGACTCATATTGGCCTTACCACCGAATATGATCCCTTCTTGATGAGGCAGACCAGGTCCCTAGGCGATACGGGACTTGGTAAGATACGAGATCACGGCCAAGCGGCTTTCTTCGTCAAAACTCCGAACTCTACGAATACACAGAAGATGATCATGGCTTTGCAAGTGCTTCTCAAACCATGTCTGGCCACTATGGCCGATGTCTATCGACGCACCGTCCACGAAAGCTTTCCCATCCTTGACGATGCAGTAATAGCACAGCTAGCGATGGGCAACATGTCAAGCTGCGATACCTTGGTCATAGCATCCATGTTGCTAGCAGTTTCACCATGGTACGAGCGCCAGGAAGAGAAGAACTCAATCGCACGCCATGATCGGACAACCTTAGAGGGTTTTACTTTTGGCCTCTTTACGCAATCACTGTACCAGCCGACACTCAATACTGTGCAGGCCGGCTTGCTGCTGATGCAATGCTCTGGCGTCGACTCCAAAGTCTTACACAGCCAGCTGACGGATATCAGCTACGATCTAGGCCTCAATCTGGACTGCTCAATGTGGGAACTTTCCTCAAGCGACAAGGCTCTCCGGCGTCGGCTTGCTTGGGCGGTGTACATGCAGGACAAGTGGTGCGCACTGATCTATGGCCGACCGTCTGCAATTGCGAATGAGAACTGGGCCGTGCCACCGCTGTCGGCTAAGGACTTTATTCAAACTCAGAACATTATCGAAACGGCTGACATGAGGGCACGGCGCCACTCGCTATTCATACAAACAATCAACTTGACCAGCATGCTTGCCGAAATTATTTCTACTTTCTATACGGTTAGTGCGGTGCACCATGTTGAGCAGAAGGGTTCAACCAGGTTCAAGCATGTGCTGGATGAAACGAAAGATATTCAAGCCCGGCTAAGAGAATGGTTCGTCTCACTCCCTCCTTCACTTCGGATGAATTCGCCTTCAACGACAGCGACAAACTCTACCTCGGCGAACTCGTCCTCCTTGCCCACACCTGGCGAGCTCAACAGCGGTTTAGCCGGGCCTGGTGGCACGAAGCCTCTTCAGACCTCGTCGTCCTCGTCTTCATTGTCAAACTTCGATCACCCATGCCCGCCAGCGTTCCTGCATCTGGCCTACTACGCAACAGAGATTACATTACATCGAGTGATCATTCGCTCGCAGCCACCAGATCCGCTTACAAATGCTTCGTTAGTCGACATCATACGCACAGAAGCTAAGGAGCGCCTCATCTCAGCCCTTGAGTTCACAAATCGACTCCGTGCCTCTGCGTTGCAGGGCTTCTGGTACTTTGCCGCCCGTTCCGCGTTCGCCATCGTAGGCACCTTTGGCGCCCTGCTGGCCGCCACGAGCCCTGCTCAGGAGGAGTTTGACTTTTACGTTGCGCGTCTAGTCGAGTTCCGCTGGACTCTCGGAGTCGATGCCACCAGCAGCTGGGGCGGAGGTGGCGTCAGTGCCAGCAGATACGGAAGCAGCGTCACTGCCAGCGGCAGCGGAGGCGGAGGAGGAGGAGGAGGAGGAGGAAGAGGAGGAGGGGCAACATGGCTACAACACGCCGCTCGCACCTTGGACGCCAACCTAGCCATGCTGGAGGGCATGCCTGAAAAGCCCACGGCAAGCTCGCTCGCCGAAAAGCGGCAAAAGCGAGAGAGCAAGCAAAAGAGCGCAAGCCGCAACAAAGCAAGCAAGACGAACTTCGGAAGCAGCAGCATCATCGGCTCTACTACCTCACGAATCAGCGGCTCTGGCTCTGGCTCAGCGAGCAGACATTTCGCAGCTCCGAGCATAGTGGGCTGGGCCATCAATTCTCGCCACGCCGCCGCTCCGTCATCATCAGCGGCGGCAGTCGCTGCCATGGGCGGGCCAATGTCCGGCCTGACTATTGACGAGGACGTGCTGCTGGATGAAGAGATGGAAGCAGATGGTCAGGAGCGAGGAGATGGGGAAGATAAGGGCAAGGGAGAGGGTGAGGGAGAAGGTGATGAGGAGGAAATGTACGACGACGAACAAGACGAGTTGGATGACGAGGAGATCGAGGAGATTGAGCGCCACCTGGAAGCTAAGGGCGTGGACTTGACGGGCGAGAAGATTGCTGCTTTGATTGGATGAGGTGGACGAAACGGGAGTGGGTACTGGCGGCGACGGTTGCGGCGATGATTGTAGAGAACGACGTCGTCTTTTTTGCACCATCCCAAACTGGCAATGATCATGCCCGCAAACGAGCTACAGTAAATACGTCATCTACGTACCATAAATTACTTGCTGGATTCAATTTCCTTCTTGATTCATCTTGAAATTTTTTGGACAGGGTCAAACCCCATGGTTCGTTCATGCATTCATTCTTGCTTGCTTGCTCGCTTGCCAGCCAGCCAATTCCTCGCTTTTTGCATATCTTCAAGGCCTTGAGGTTTTGAAATTGGGTGTTCTCGGTGTGGTTGAGAATAATGGCACGTTCTCCTACTTTTGCCTTGTGATCCAACTTTGACAGTCACGCAGGTGGGTAACCAGGGCTGGGATGCCTTATTTCCTTTTTCTTCCCCTTCCTCTTACTCTCTTCTTCTGCGCTCTCCTCTATCATCCTTGCGCGATCTCAATACAAACTATACCACCCCCGTCCTGTCCTATCTTAGCCTTACACAGCGGCAAGTTTTGGTCCCGTAGGAATCTCCTTGACCACCCTCACCTTGGTGTCCTCGTCCTTTCCTAAACCTGAGACTCCAGCAGTCGTCGTCGCTCCAGCAGTGACAGCAGTTGATGAGGAGCTCGTGCCAGGCCTATCAAGCAAGCCACGGTCGAAGCTGCGCGCATCAATGCCCAGAATACCGCCCATGTTGCCCCTGTCGCCGGGCACGCTGAACTCGCGAAAGGCGTACTTCCACTCGCCGAGCCAGGCGCGCACCGCCTTGCCAACTTTATCCTTGCCGTTCTTGCTGTGATGGCCCGTGCCCGTGATAGCGTACACGGGTCGTGCGCTGGATTGTTGTTCCAGCAACACTCGCTCCAGGTATTCGACCGCTTCTTCTGGGTGAAGGCCATGCAGGTCGACGTAGAGCTCTTGGCCGCCGCTGCTGCTGCCGCTTGATCCGGGCTGGTTGCGGCTCTCATAGAGGATTCGCGCTGCCTCGCGGTGTGCTTTCCGCATCAGCTCGTTCTCCGACTGTCCGCGCAACGAGAGGGCCTTGGCGGCGCGCGCGTCGTTGCGGTTCCACGCTTGAGCGGCTGATTGGAGGAATTTATTTCGTAGTCCGCCGTGCTTGAATGCGTCCTGTCGCGCCTTAATGTATGACTGGTTCACCAGTGCGCCGGTCTCGAGCCAGGGGATGTGCTTTGGTTCTGGAATCGCGCGTGCTGCCGCGCTGTTCTCCGACGACAATTGCCCGGTCCCGCTGCTGGAGCCGGCCGCTCCGCCAGAGGCGTTGTTGAGGAAGCTGTTGCCTCGAGACTGTGACTTGAGCAGGCCTTTGCGGAGCAGGCTTGGAGATGGGCCTGGCGACATGCGCACAACGTCGGCCATGCTGCTCAGCTCGGTTGCGCTGCTGGAATTGGCGTTGGTAATGGTGGATGATGAGCCGCCGGATTTGTGACCGTGCCCGCGCTTGCCGTGGTGCTTTTTGCCAGTCGATTTGCCGCCGGAGCCGAGCGTTGGAAAAGCCTCTTCGTCATTGAAGGACAGATGACTGGGAGTTGTTGGTCGGGATGAGTGACGACTAGTCGGCCGAGAGCTCGAAGATCGCGGCGATCCCATGAATGCTCGCGTGCTATTGAAAGACCCGGAGAAGCTCCGATTAGAAGGGGTGAAGGTACCGGCGTTGCCACGCAAACTCCCTGTACCTCCTGATCCTGGCTGCAGAGAAGGAAAGGCGTCATAATCTTGAACTTGGAAGCTGGGCGCCGATGCACCGTCGGGCGCCGAAGCGCCTTCTTCGCCGCCAACTCCACTGACGCTGAGCGTACCCATCAGAGCTGACGGGTCATGCGAGAAGAGGCAATTGTCGCCTGCTAAGCAATTGCCCATCATCCAGTATTTGCATACGTGAGACGTCAGATCGTGGCTGAAGCGACAGTCTGCCCTCAGGCATTCGCCCGTCTGCAACCAGTATTTGCATGGGACTGTACTCCTGGCTTGACCTGGCTGTCGAATGCTTATGGGCGGTGTTGATACCATGCTCTTGCCGACCATGATTTTGCCATCGACATCTGATGCAGCCGCCGTAGCGCCAGCGGCAGAGGAGCCAATCTCATCATACATGGGGCTTTGTGCCATCAGCGAGACCAAAGTCGCGCTCAGATCGTAGTCGTGTGTGGCCAGAGCGAGCTCGATTTCGTCGTCTGATTTGGTCTCGCCCATGACGGACCGCAGCATGTCATATGGCGACATCTGAGTGTCTTGAATAGATGTCCAGGCCGGAGCTGTAGCACTGAGTATCGAGCCGGCGGTGCTACCCGCCCCAGCGGAAGAAGGCCGTGAGGGAGTGTCATCATTGACTAGCCAGTCGACCGTGTCAGAGCCAAAGTCGCCATAGTCGTCTGCAGGGTGACTGCTCGGCTCACTGAACTGGTAGTTGTTCAGGCTCGGGCTATGTGGGATCGGACTGGCAAACGCTAGCCGAGGTGACGGCCGAGGTGAGGTATAAGGAGAGATGGTCGAAGAAAGCGTGCGGGCCAGTATTGGCTGAGCAAATGAGCTCGCCGGGCTGGCGCTTGTCAGAGGAGGAGATGCCAATGGCGTCGATGCCCTTGGAATCTGCTGCCATGGAGCAGGCGAATTGCGTCGGCTGCTACTGCCGATGGTCGAGCGTGTAGGTGTCGCAGTTCCTGTAGGCGCTTTCGAGTCACGATAGCGCCACAATGCTCCAAGGACTGCATCCTGAAGCGGTCTTCCTCTCATATCAGTCTCACTCCGTAACAGGTCCTCAAGCTTGTCCATCTTTTCCTCCTCTTCAAGGCTTGAATCTTCCAGGATGGGAAGGCATAGCCCGTAGACGGTATCCGACGCCATGCTGAGTGGGCGGCTCTGATCTTGATGGGAGCTGAGTTGGAAGGCAAACTGGAGAAAAGAGTCGGGAAGCGATTATTTAATTCGTAGAAAGCTGCCTTTCCTTTCTCGAAACCGAGCGGGTAAAACTCGAGATATCGTGGTGTTTAACCGCTCAATCGCGGGCAGAAATATGTATCTGTGGCGCAGGCGCGAGGGGAATCGGGGGACGAGGCAGGAAGGAAGGATGCAGCAAGTCGTCGGCGAAGCGACGTGAAGGCGTGCGCGGAGAGAGAGAGAGAGAGAGAGATCTTCTATGCCCAAGACGAGAGTCAGAACACGACAGCCATCTTGGGCTACATTCTTTCTGACGAAGCGATTCTCACCCTGCAGTGCAAGTTGCTATGTGAAAGGGAAAGAAGGAGACTAATCCGCGATGACAAAGGTGGGATGATAGGATATGGAGCGAGAGAGAGACAGAAGGCAGCTTCTGTGGGTCCGGAATGGCTGCTGGATCTGAGGCGCAGGGTGCAGCAATGCATCGGGTGAGAGAAGGAGGGTTAGACCAGAGTTGGCACCACTGCTTTGTGCTACAAGACTTGACACTATCGCTGGGACGCACAGCCAAGTTGAACATACCAAGAAGGAGGCGTCGACTTGCCCTTGGCCACAGAAAGACCCTTTTTTTCCAGCCCTGATTCTGTTGCAAACTGGTACTGAACTGTGATGAACGAGCGGGCTGCTGAAGTTCTCTCCCTCCAGCTGTGGAGGAGCTGGCAAGCAAGGTTTTCGCCTTCAGCCCAGCTGCGGGAGGCGATCTCTGGGCCTGTAACCAACCACCCGCCTGGAACTCCCCTGGGGAAGCCAGTGGTCGTAACAAAAAGCTTGCAGGTATTTGCCGACTCGGAGTTCCGAGCCGAAAGCAGCTTCGGAGCTACGATGGTCGCTAGCTCCGGGTGATTCGGGGCAAAATATTCTACAGTACAGCAGGTTGGAATTTGGAGCAGTTAAAGAGCAACAAATGCTTCAACACCTCACGAGTGGACAAGAATATCTTTTGTCTCCTAGTTGGGAAATAGAGACAACTCCAATGACACTTCCCAGTCTCTACTACTGGACAGTCCAGCGGTTTTCCATGTCTTGTCCCAATAGGGCTGCTCGTGACACAGGAGCGAACTGAAGCCATGTGTTAGACAAAGCACGTGCAGTGGCATTTTGATCTGAGCTAGGTATTACACCTTTTTATTTGCATGAACACTCCCGCGCCAATCAACATGATGAGACATTACAAACCCTTCATTTCTTTAGGAAGAGCCGTAAAAGGCACGGCTACATCGACACATGTGGCCGTCGATGCTTACAACTGGGTCACTGAAGTAGTGATACACCTTCTTGATTTTACTATACATGGGGTGATCCACGCTGACTTGTATCAATAGCTTCTCGTATCTCTGGACCCACTCTTCCATCGCTCGCCTGATGATGAAGAACACTAGTAGCCTTTGTCTCGATCAATCTTGTTCAGAAGCGGCTTGCCGTTGAAGTAACGGTCGAGGTTGATGTCAAGGATATCGAAGCATCTGGGCAGCCACGCTTCTATCACTCCGCTGACGTGTGGCGTGATGATCACGTTCGGCTGACGCCATAGCTCGTGGTCTTTCGGCAGAGGCTCAGGCAACGTAACGTCGAGTGCCGCACCTCTGATACCGTCCTGGCCATGGCTCTCGTTGAAGAGCTTCACTGCCCTAAGAATGGCCTCTGTGTCGATGACCTCGCCTCGGGCAACATTCGATACAAATGTCTTTTTCCTGCTGAGCACTTTGAACTCTTCTTCACCGAGAAGCCCGACGGTCAATCTTGTTCCTGGCACGCTGACCACTAGATAGTCGAGATCGGCTCCGAGAAATCTGTGCAAGCTCTCCTTGTCACTGCCGCTGTGCCATTCACTAGGACATTCGCCATCCGGATCTCCAGTTCCTGGAACGATGTATCCGTGATCTTTTCTGCTTTCCGGCGATTGGCGGGGACTTGAGGTGTATGCCACCACCTCCAGCCCCATTGCTTTGGATACTCGAGCTACCTGTCGTCCAATGCTGCCGTATCCCAGAATGCCGATCCTCCGACCAACGCTGTCGTGCACTTCGTGTAGCATTCTGCCTCTCACGCTCTCATCTATCCAGTCGCGTTCCTTTTGTCGGTCGTGCAGCATGTTGTACCATCTCGAGTGGATGAGCATGGTCATGATCACCCATTCAGCGATGGCTGGGCCATGGAGGCCGGTACAGTTGGAGAAGGTGATTTCTCGGTCATTGAAGAAACGTGATTGCGCAAGATGATTAATTCCTGCACTGAAGATCTGAACGAAACCTTTGGATGAGCCTGAGGGTGACGTCAGTCTGGTCTTTTTGGGTGATACCGCAGAAATTAGTCAACTCACTCATCATCGGTGCTGCGCCTGAATGAGATGGCATTGCTGCTAAGCTGGCAATGATGGTGGCATCGTTGTATGCCTCTGCTCGGCAGTAATCGTCAGTCTGCGGCTTCATTTTATGTGGAGCTGCCCGAGCTTGGCGACATACCGTCAGGTAGCTGGTCATAATTCCATGCCAGCGCAGGCAAGTGGTGGTACGTGATCTTGAGGCCGGGGTACTTATCGCGCAGGGCTTGTGTGAGAGCTGTTGGCTCTGGTCTTGAAAGGCTGATGACCAAATGCTCCCCGTCGCCGATTGTCATTGTGGCCGATTTGAATATGAGCGATAGATCGAGGTTGTTAATTGCCTTCGAGAGTTTCTTCTCTCTTTGCCCAATGTTTTTGGCACGAATCCAAAGTTCGTAACCTTATATCTTTTATTCAATAAACTCGAAAGTCATTAGATTGAAATGCTTCTGGATTAAACACATCAACTAGCGTAAAGACCTTCGAGCAATAGACATATAAGACACAGATCAATCGACGAGTACCTCTAGATCAAGACCAACCAGGACTCAATCTCTTTATATACATATCCTCAACTACCCACAACCTAATTCATGAACTTTCGTTTCCCAAGCCTCCATACATTCCAAACCGTACCGCACCTCCCTCCCTCTCTCCCTCTTTCGTGTATCCCCTCCTTTTCAAGCTCCTTGGCGGCTTTCCCCGGATAGATCCGGCTCCGTCCAGAGCCTCTTGCGTGCAACTCTACGCATGTCTAGGCGGCGATAAGCCCCGACTCCCCAAACCTAGAATTCTCACAATCATCATGGCTAAGCCGCATTGAGCAATTCGCTGCAGCCTCGTTCTTTGACTTGCTGAGATTAACGGCTTGGAAACTCAAGTTCCTTGACATGCCAACCAGATCCTCACGCGGAGTCCAGTTTCCACGCTCTGGGTTGTGATGTCCATTTATCTCCAGATGGGTCGGGCGTGACGATCTTGGGGTGGATCAGAAGCTTAATTGTTTGGTCAGGCAAGCAGTGGGAAGGATGACCTGGTCTAAGAGGAGGCAAGTAGGTGCATGGTAGCAGGGATTGAATGGTGATTGACACCTCAAATTGCTCATCCGTCCCCGCCGGGAGCTACCTCTGAAATGGGGAGAAAATCAGCGGGTTTAGCGAGCGAGCGAGTGGAATTAGCGGTGCTAATTGCTAGATTCACCCCGGAATCGCGGCGGACTTAGGGGCTTTGCACAGAGGATTTGGCGGGATTAGTGAGTCACGGCTGTGAGGATCAGCGGAAATAATATTGGACGCCCGCTGAATCTCATCCTTTACTCTGCTATACCCCCGCTATGAATGTCCATCACTTCGAAGATGCAGATCTCGGGTGAGGATTATGTTTGGAGCTGCAGGAATCTAGTTTCTTTCATGATCTGTAGGTTCTGTATTGTTGGCCATTACTGCAGTGTATGTGATGTCAAAGGAGGTACCTCTGCTGGTTTTTTGCTGGTTTGATCCTCAAGATTCTTCGCTGAAAGCCTTGAGTCTGATGCTCCCTGCCTTGGTATCCTTGTCATTGTAAATGTCCTGGCAGGCTAATTGTAGACCAATGATGAGAAAAGAGACATGCCCGGGGGACTCTGGAATCGCCATGCCTGTGAAGCAGTGTCCATCTCACATGCTTCATGGTACTGCTTTATCAATATCGTGAACCCCATATACACTTGAACCATCTCCTTCCTCACTCCACCAACTCACACTTTAACTCCCCTCTTCAACAAGTCTCCAACCTTTGGCGGCAGGACCAGCCGGCTGCCATCGTTTCGGCGATAAAAATCGACCATGATCCCCGCCGCCTTCTCCGGGGCGTCCTCATGGAGAAAGTGTCCTGCCTCCGGGATGACCTGCAGCTGGTACTTGCCCTGCATCTGGCCGATCATCAGCTCCTTGTCCAGCCGATCGGTTCCAGCGAGCAGCAGCAGCTTGCCGCCGCGGCCAGCCAGGAACTTGCTCGACAGGCCCTCGAACCAGCCTTCCCAGAAGGGCTGCGTCGCCACGAGATCCGTTCGCCAGGTGTAGCGAGGTCGGGTGGCGGGGAAGGGAAATGATGCAGTCGAGGTGGAGAGGCTGTTTGAGGCTGTGCTGCTGGCTGACGAGTCGTGTTGGGATGGCCTCGTGTCAGTTCGTGACTCCTCTTGACATACTGTATCAGACGAGGGTGTTGATGTTTCTGTATCAGCAAACGCTGGAACGGCAGGTCTCCCATTTTGCTTGGTCGCTGCAACGCCGAGGGTTTCTTCGGGCATGAGGAGGCCTGGCACGCTGGCTTTTGCACTGACTGCGTTCCGGATGGTTCGGCTCCTCAAGTGCCACTCGACGCCCTCGTCGACGCTGGCGAACGATCGCGGCCGTGTTGCCAGATACGCAGTCATACTCTGCAGCGCATCCATGGCGGACCCTTCAACAACATCCAGCACCGAAAATCCCAGCAGCCGTGCTCCTGGCAGCAATCGATCCGCATCACCAGCTACTGTAGCTACCACTGCACCGCCAACACTGTGGCCTACCAAAATTACAGGCATGGCCGGTGGATCTTCGTCTGGAGAAGATGCCGAAGGTCCCCAGCCCATGTGTTCCCGTGTCGCTGTCCAGACGCGTGAAAGATCAGATGCTAGCGCGGGTAGAGAGAAATCGAGCCCAGGATGTGTGGAACTTGCTGGGGTCGAAGCGGAAGAAGATGTGTTGGAATCTATATATGCGGGAGAGTCCTCAGGAACGTATGTCTCGCCATGACCGCGTGCATCAAACGCCAGCACGCCAGCTGAGGGTAATTGTTTTAGTATTTGCAATGTGATAGCGGCAAAGGACAAGCCGCAAGACCCGCCTCCATGGTGCATTATAAAGAGGGGTCCGTAAGAAGATGATGATGGCTTGGCAGGATTTCTAGCGGAAACAAATGGGGATGGGGAAGCTGCAGATGCTGTGCGTGTTGGAGGTGTGAGGTAGATGTGGTGCGTCATTCTTGATGGGTCATTGGGTGTGAGATAAAGCTCCTGGGCAAAGAAATCTGTCCAAGGAAGAGGTGCAAAGCGAGATGTCGAGGACTGAGGTCTGTTCATGATCAGTCAGTAGGGAATACAAATTTTTTATATGAAAACTTCAAGTCGATAGATTTCCATGGGTTTCATAAGCTAGTAGTATACCAGAGCAGCAATTGCTCAAGCTGTCAATCGTGATTTAGTAGGCAATGACAAGAAACTAATTGATACAGAATCTTCACTACAACATCTTCATGGGGTGAAAGGGCGTCAACAAGACTCGAGACTTACGCCTTGCCCCTGGCAAAGAGCTTCTGACTCGGACTGGGCATAATCGTGCCCGTCGAAGACACGGAGCTAGCTGAGCTAGCAGAGGATGAGTCGTCTTCCACTGTGGCAGAAAAGCTAGCACTAGGCGAAGGAAGCGGCCTAAGGGCATCATCCTCTTCCTCGTCTTCCTCCATCAGCGCTCCGCTGCCATTTTCGCTGTATCGATGATCATTAAAGTAACTGAGGTCCTCACTCTCATCACCTTCCAAATGATTCAGCGGGCGAGGAGGATTGAAAGGCAGACTTGACAATTTTGCCTTGGCAAAGGAGCGTTGCAAATCTGACATTTTCTTTGTAGCAGTAGAAGCTCGCTTATTCTGACGAGTTTGGGTGGTGAAGAATATACAAATGACCGAGATTATTAGCGAGCTGAGTGGGTATCAATGCAATGGTGATTGTAATGGAATGCTTTTGCAGAATATCAAAGAAATGCAAAAATTTTGGCTTATAGAACTCTCAGCTTTTGTTTCAGTTGAAATTCTCAGCGCGATCAAGACAGTGAAGTAGGAACCCTCTCCGTGAGTGGGTTGCCTAATGGCCATGAAAGCATACAGCATTGCCATGACCAAGGCCTTATTTAGCCACGCCAAAATGGAGTTTCCGTGGTTGCATCTGGTGACAAGGCGGTACCGGTGGTGTCAGGA
Source organism: Erythroxylum anguifugum (assembly GCA_027478595.1). Classification (NCBI taxonomy): domain Eukaryota; kingdom Viridiplantae; phylum Streptophyta; class Magnoliopsida; order Malpighiales; family Erythroxylaceae; genus Erythroxylum; species Erythroxylum anguifugum. The sequence continues at coordinate 139,061 of JANIPN010303157.1, read as the reverse complement.
ACAATTTCTTGTTTTGCTTTCGTTACAATTCACTTGACTAGAGGAGAACCATAGATCTATAGAGAAAAATAAACGACAACTTTCTGCAACAAAAGTTCGTAAAGCGGGCTACAGGGTTGACGAGCAGGGACGCTGATGAATGACAGGCAGCTTCACACGTTACATCGCACCCATGCAGACTTACAATCCACAAGCACGTGGTTCGTGACTCTTCAACAGAGTAGCCATAATTTTACGCGTTGTATTCTATCATGCAGCTTGTTCATTTCGTGTTGCCATCTGTATACGTAATCATGCGGCTGTTCTCAGGCACAAAGTCCTAATCCTTTCTTTCGCTAAGTTCGAAATTCTGTTGGATACACATCCCATTGCTGTGCTGGGGTATCTATCGTTATGTCGTCTCATCAATCTATTGGTTCTTGTGCTTTCAATGGTCGTATCATTCCCCAGAATTTCTAGGTCTAAGCTTTTGCCAACCTTTGGCTGCCTTTTCTAGCGGGCCACCACCAGTCTGCTGGTGAAGTGAAGAGGTAGCAGCAGCAGCAGATGCGCTGCTTCCCTGACGCGCCATCGCCACGCCAGTTTGATCCCACTCTTCCTCTTCCAGCAGCTCCCATTCGCCAGCCATTTTGCGATCCGCGAGGCTCTCTTTTAGTCGTCTAATCACGGTGTTCGGGTTGCCGAGCCGCCAGGCATTGAGTCCGAGCATGGCACTTTCGGGTCCTGCGGCATTGTTCCTGTTTGTGCCATGAGAGAAAGTACCTAGACGTGTCAGCTGGTCGTCTTCGATGCGTGCGGCTGCATCCCTCGTTTCGCCGTCGGTTGTGGTGCCGTTCGCGTTAGATCCGGCGTTAGTTCCCTGACTAGAGTGCTGCTGCTGCTGCTGCTGCGGTCCGAACAGAATCCAGAGGTTACGACCGAGATCGCAGACTCCTTCCCATGAATAGCCATGGCGCCTTGAGGAGCCGACATCGATGCCCTGAATCTTCGCCAACCAAGCAACATCCCAGGCAAGCAGGCTCATGGCTTCGACATAAGACTCGTACGCTAACGTGTCCTCCGAGTAGAGCTTCAGAAGAGGTTGCTTAAGATAAAGTGCGCGAGCACGCGGTGAATGCGTTTCTGTGCCCGAAAGTTTTTCAGTAGTATTGTCGGGGGTGACACCATGCGAGTCGTGGCTTTGATGGCCTGCCTTTGGAGATGCTAGTTGAGACTTCGTTGACGAGATTTCCTCCTCGGCATAGCTGCTGTGGACAGGCAGGATGCGTGGGTAAGCATGCTCTTGATCGGGAAGCAAGGGCTGGCTCGGCAGCTTGAGACCTAGGTAGGAGCAAGTCTGGTTGAGCATGTACACAATAGCGACCACGCTGGCATTGAGATGCTCAGGCCGTGCAGAGAGGAGATCTCGTAGATCTGGCACTGGAAGTCCTGCCATGTACGCCAGCTCTCTGATCTTGCCATCGCGACCTCTCTTTCGCTTGACGGTCAGACCCCACAGCGTGGCAGCCTCGCGAACCATGTAAGCTCTCGCATCAGCCAGCTTCTTCTGCTGTGGGTCAGCTCGTGACTCGATCTTGGCACTGGCAAGGCTGATAGCCTCCAGCCTGTCAGCAAAGTCGTCGTCGCTTGGCTGGTACTGTTTGTGCTGTCTCGAAGCCTTTCCGGCTGTCCTGATCTTCTCCTTTCGCATGCGCATATCATCCTTGCGACGACGGACTTCTTCCCGCAAGTCCTGGCATTCCTCTTCCATCTCTTGTATTGTCTGGTCATATTCGCGAGTCTGCAATTTGGCCTCGGCTCTTGCAGAGCGGAGCTCATCGTAGGCAAGCCGGCGTGCCGCATCGGAAGCGTCTCTTACCACCGTCTGGCTCCCAGCTGACGAGGAACGTCTGTCAGCAACACCAAAGACATGGTTCCCGGAGGAAGACTCACCAGTCAAGGATCTGGCATCGTTTGCAGCGCCTGAAATCTCTCTGCCGAGAGCCTCCTTCTGTAGTATGTTTTGAGCATTGTGGAAACGTGCCTCGTAGACGTCTGCAGATGCACAGGCCAGACAGAGAAATGTCCGATGACCATCGCCGGACTGATGTCCACAAAGTTGGCAGTATATAGGATCTTGGCAATCGTGTTCAGCCATCTTCGTGGCGGCTGTGACCTGAAGCGCCACTGCAGAGATGGTACGGTCCTCCTCTTGAAGATGAACCTAAGCTTGAGTCCGAGACTGACTTCCTCAGTGGATCCAATTCGGTTCTTCCTGCTGTCGCTGTTACTGTTGCCGTACTGGGGGAAATGATGTGGCGAAGTGTAGAGAGGGCCATGATTCTATCAGGAATGCATGTGTCTGCTCGCAAGGCAGCATCTGCTGGTGAGTGGATAACCGGCGGTGGAGAGCTAACTAAGATCCCTTCCTAACTGCATCTGAAACGATCAGGTAGTCTGTAGCTTTCATAATAGTCGGTATAAGGTGAAGGATGGAGAGATAGAAAGAGCTACGGCGGGCGGGCAAGGTGGGCGGTCAGTTGCGCACGCCTGGCGACTACAATTGTACTGGCACACATGTATCTCAGTACCTAGGTACCTAGCTTATCGGTGATCAGGCGCACGTCCATAGCCTCGTGCACCACGCATCCTTCTGTGAGTTTTGGTTTCCCTTCTGATCTAGGAATCCTCTATCAGGGTGTTATGACATTCTTCACCTTCCTTGTAGTACTTTGCATCAAGTATCGTAAATTTTGTTGGTGAAGGGGCCAGTACCCAGATTGAGGATTATAGCAGCTGGACTGCGATGGGGCGGCCTGAAAGTCCGTTTGCGTATCATATGGCAATAAGCCAGTGCCGTAAAGAACCTCGTTCGGAAGAGCTTTCCGCTGACTGGAGTCAAGCTCGACTGACTCCCGCTCCTGAAGTACGAAATTTCCCAGTTGCTTCTAAGCTAGGTGCTTATTTGAAGAAAATGTCTAAATAATTCGGCTCTTTGGTCCCTAAACCAATACGGTGAGGATCCCAAGTTTGAAGAGACGTTCAAGTGTGCCATGTGTCTTTCTACTCGGGTGACTAGGAGAACTGCTCCCATGGTTGATTATACTGCTAAAGCGTTATCAAATTCAAAATATCATCCCCTTGCCTCTACTCTCAATTCTCGAGCTAGCACAGGATGCATAGACTTTTTGGACAAGCAATATTGATCAATACATCCATTTAAGTTACTCGCACCACGCAGACCAAAGCCTGTAATCATGACTATGCAGGACTGCCAATCTTGTATGACTCACAAGAATCAGCATCATTTAGTATCTATCAGTCTTCGATGAAAAGTGAGAGGGAGAGCAGGAAAGGTTGGTTCGATGAAATCACGAGAACATCGACAATAAAGTTTGGCTGCACTACCTGAATGCAATGATTATCATCCTTCCTGTTCATTGTCGTCTTGAAAATACGATGCCACAACCTGACGCTTGATTCGCGAAGGCCTTACCGGCCGTCTACCCACATCAGGTCCTGCCAGAGTCGCTAAATGCGATTGTGACTCCTGTTCAGACTCATGTTCAGCCTTTTGCGCGGCTTTTGCAGCTTCTGCCGCCGTTTTCTCAGCAGCATCAAGCTGCTCTCCCTTTCGATCTAGATTCGCACCTTTCTCCAGAAGCAGTCTTCTGAAAGCCTCCGTTTGGCTGAGCCCGTAGCGCTGGAGGACCATGTCCGATAGCTCAAGTGCAGTGACTGCCGGGTCCTTGTGTGTCGAGGCCAGGAAGGCGTTGGGGTTAGCTCCGTGCTCGAGTAGGATCCGCAGGATCTCGAACCAGCGAGATGATCCGTCTGCCGCCGTGTCGTAATGGTATATCCACTGACGGCGGTTTGCTTGGCGCATGCTGTCCAGAACGCACTTCCAAGCCGTCTGGGCTTTGCCATAGCTTTTGTTCGGGTCTGCGCCATAGCTGAGAAGCAGCTGGACCAGCTCGGGGCTGGATAATGGGTACATGGAGTTTTGTCGACTGAATAGATACTCAACCGCGTAGTGCAGGACTGGCCATCCGCCTTTGGCAGGTATGGCTCCAAGATGGCGCAGCCTCGCCTCCATGTACCTGGTCAGACCGAATTTTGCTACCAGGGACAGCCATGAATCGTCAAAGAGCATCTTCGCCCGCTGCTCGAAGCTGCTGAAACACGCCCAGGCCCAAGTATCCGACTCATCGTCACGTCGTGTCTCCCAGAGATGCGACATGGTGTCGTTGAGATCATCAACCAGTGAGATCATCATCTCATTGCTCTGTGAGTAGGAGAGCCGCGCGTGAGTCATGGCTAGAACAATGATAGTCCAGCGCTCGTCCAGCCTTCGATGCTTCTTCGGTGTCTCTAGCGGCAGCTTCAGCCGCATTATGCACGCTATAAGGTTGAGGAGATGCGGATCGAAAGCGCCAGTGTTGGCTTTTGACCGAATCAAGGCTCCAAACTCTTCGCTAGCGAGATAGTCCTTGACGGTTCGATGGAGATACGTCACCTTGCCTTCACCGAGTTGATGTAGATTGTCAGATGGATTCTTGCCAACAGTCAATGGAGTGCGGGATTCTCGACTTTGCCGTTTTCCGTGCGCTTCAATGAGACCTGCGCATGAGTCCTTCAGCATTTGTCGCGTCTGCTGACAGGCAGATACCATGTCATCCCTGGGTAACTTTGCGATTTCAGTCTGTAGGACCCTATCGCAAGTTGCAGTATGCGCGAGTGTGAGTTCCCAGAGCAGTGGTGATTGTACGCTCTCATCACCTGTTGCCAGACAAGCTTCTTCCCTTGCTCGCAGGATCTCAAACACTTGATAGGCCTGATTGACTTGTTCAAGATCCCGAGTCTCAAACAGAAGAAAATCAAAAAGTCTATCAAGATCCGTTGGGAGTCGACCAACATGCTCATGAATGAAAGCTATATTGCTTTTGAGATCTGTCACCCTGTCGAGTAAAAATGTAACCGCCAGTCTCACCCACAAGAAGACTCCCCCTGCCTTGCTAAGTAGTTCCAGCTGTACCTTTTCGCAGGCGTTCTTTGTCATACCAGCTAGCTCCATAAGTTGACCTTGCTGGAACAGATGGTCATCTATATATCTGGACAGATCGCTCGCAGTCAAATCCTGTAGTCTCAGTTTGGCAACATCTGCAAAAGCACGCTCGAAAACGTCCCACTCCCTACTGGAGACGAGAAGCTTGAGACGGCCTTGAGCCAGTGCGAGGAGGTCGCTCAGCAATCCCACGATATACTCATGGCTGCCATCAAATTCATCCAACCCGTCAATGAAAATTGCAATCTTGCCAGAGGTGGTTGAGAAACGAAGGAAGCGTTTCAGACCTTCTACCAGATCGTCAACGTCCCATGAGAATAACATCTGAAGCCTCTCGCGCGTGCTCGCCGCCCAGCAGCGCTGCCACAAAGACGGAAAAGCGAGTGGCACGAGGCGGGGGTGCTGGCTTAGCAACTGGTGCAAGATATGTCGGAGCAGGCCCGTCTGAGATCGCTGCTCCAAAGAACCACTGATCCAGAAGTAGAAGCTGGCAAAGGTCACTCCATTCTCCCCTGCCCACCGCCTCAGAGCGTCAAAGGTGGTCGAATGGGTGGACAAGTATCGCATCAGAGTACTTTTACCCGAACCAGGCTTGCCTGTGATCCAGAACAGCATTGTATCCGAGCTTTGCATCCACTCCTGGAGTGTTGGAGTGTTGGGTGACGACAGCTGACGCGTGAATGCCCAGTCAAAGGTTTTCTTGTGTGCTGTAGCTATCTCATCTTCCCGATCGTTCATAGATCCGAACCTGAGATTCTCCAGAATGAACTCCTGAAGTAGCTCACCTTTGTCGGAGGCTGCCTGCTCATGCAGCACCTGCTCGCTCTCAACTGTGTAGTTTGATCTGCCGGACTCGTGGGTGTTCTCATATTTGCTATCGGATTTGGATACTACACCCAAATTTGTGTTCAGTAGAAGTTGACGATTTAATATTCTCTCCGTACATTCTTTCTCATCTGTGCTCATTTGCTTTGCCTCTGTCGAGTCAAGGAGTGCTTCAAGGTTAATTGACTGACACACACTGCTGGCGATGGCTCTTTGCAGCTCCTCCGATAGATCTCTGATTTTGATTGCCAGCATACGCAGATCTTCAGGAGGCCAATGGCCTATGGTGCCAGTTGCAGCCACCAGGGTCTGTGAAACTCGTGTCTTTACATGACATGTGAGCGATCTGCACTGTACACCAAATGAAGCAACAGAATCCGGAATGCTTTGAGATTGAGACGCGAGATCGATGGCCGTCTTGAGGGAAAGCGAACCCTCATCAAGCTGGGTCGTCCATTGGTTTAACGCATCAGACGGTACCTGCAACCCCAGTTCATCTTCCTGCAGGCTTTCAACCTTTCCGACTAGGGCCTCAATAACAGACAAGGCTCTTGTAGCACGAGCCAAGACAATCAGTACTGCAAATTGGGCCGTCTGATCATGCATGAAGATTGCCTTGTGGTGGGATAACGGTTCGAAGACTCGAGAGTAGGGTTTAAAAGAAGTTCAGAGGTACAGAGCCTGAGTACGAAGTACCAATTTTCCAACGACATGATGGAAGCTAGAACTTCAGCCGCAAGATCTGAACCACGAAATATTGCTAGCTGTAGTCAGAGTGTGCAACGGCTGCTGCCTATATGAAAATAAGAACAAGCAGGCAAAGCTTCCTGCCGACGATTGCCTTATTTCGCACGCACGGGGGCGACGGAACACCACGTGATCTAGAGCAGTCGAGAGAGTTGAAACTTTACGAGGCTGAAAATACGTCAGTCTCAAAGACAAAAATCGGTCTGGTCAGTGCTTGACTTTCTGCCTCTCCGCTTTGAGATAGTCTTGCGAATCAGGGTCATTTTCACCTCGTTCTACTCTTCCATCATTTGTTCTTCATGAGTCTGTTCAGCCCAAAAGCTAAGTAGGCAGGAGCCGCAGCAGATCACACTTTTCGACCCCAAAATGCCGAGACGTTTTCGCATTCAACATGGTTTAGTACAGTAGAGAAAGAACTTTTTTAACATGCCGATCGTCTCGTGTTCATGATTCTCCTGTGGTTCTTTTCAACGGCCATCGGCTGATCTTGACGTCGATCATGTCGTACATGTCGTACTCTGCGCTTCTTGCTGCAATGTCGTTTGTAGCGTTCATGAATTTTCGTGATAAGCATTCTGTTTGAGACATTCCAGTATCGAATATGTATGGTAAAATCAAGTATAAAGGATTGAGTCCTCCTCTCTGTTTGTCGATTCTGTACCATCGCAGCAACAACATCTTCCGGATCAGTGAAGAAAAGACGCAGTGCCACTTCAAAACTTGATACATTTCTCTCCGCCAAACATCTCAGCTTCAGATCTCGAAGATGCTCGCCAAAATCTCCCTTGCGACCATCCTGACCGCCGCCAGCGTCGCCGCCGATCCCGTGCCATCCGGTCTCTTCGGCATCCAGCTCATCGCCGACGGCTATCCGGTGCTCGTGCTGCGGTCGGAGCAGACGGGCGTGAACCAGTCGCAACTCGTCTTCGAGCGGCCGTCCGCCTACACGCCATCGCCCGCCTTCGTCAGCGAAACCTACCTGAACATCGACGCGACCGACGACTCCATCTATTCCGTCTACTTTGACGAGGTGGGCGACGCGAACGGCAGCAAGACGCCGGTGCTGGCCAAGTATGGCGTGAACCTTGGCCGCTCCGGTTTCGCCGCCACCTTCCCGAACGGCGTCGTCACCGCCAGGCAGGATGCTGCGCTCGAGCACTTCTTTGCCTGCAACACCACCGTCAACGGAGAGGCTATTCTCGGTCTGTTCTGGGGCGTGTATGACAGCACTGGCAGTGATGGCCTCGTGCCTCCCGCCGACTGCGTCGCGGCGAAGCTAGTCACATCGAATCCTCAGCCTCAGTGAGGGTTGGATGAATGGTAACTTCCCGTCTCATGATGGGTGGTGAAAATGGGTGAAGGTGTGTGGATATAGTCAGAATATCAAGACGGAGTAACATGCATAATCTTGTACGCATCAGATACTTTCCACATCACAGCACAGTAATACAAACTTAATGGAAGCATGAGTGTATATAAGAAAGTCGGTGAAGTAGTCTCACAGTCACACCATACAAATTGCTTCAATCAAGCAATCTCATTTGCCAGAAGAGTGAAGACCCTCCACGTCTAAAGTGAATCAACACCCGAAGTCATATCCAATCAATCAGAATGAGATGAAAGGCACAGTTTCAGCACATCTTCGAGACTGACACCTTGAAATGGTTAACATCTGCCACAGATTTAAAGACTAGTAGCCTACTTCAAGAACCTCAATCGTTCTCTGCCGACCCAGGATAGAGCACAGTCGCACAGCCAGAAGGCCATACTCCCACGCTATCCAACCACACCAACAAATCACCAAAGTAGCCAACACTCATAGCACCGCCGCGCACATTACCTACCTGAGTAGATACCTGCCCCAGATACTTACCCAGGTACCTACCTAGGTAGACAGGTACCCTCTCCACGCATATCACTCCTCTCTCTCACAACACCCGAAATCCACCCGGCATAGCTCCCATCCTTCCTCCCATCCTTCCTCCCATTCTCTCTATCCCTCCCGTCCCTGCCTGCCAACCCACATGCCCACCTATTTACCTACCATCACATCCTCCTCCCCTCGCCAAGCCCCTCCACCACAACCCCTCAACAACTTCCCCTCTCCAAATACGCGCAATCCAGATCCAGCCCATCAAAACACACAAATCAATAGCCGACAGGCAAGCAAGCAAGCAGACAAATGGGCGAACGGTTGAACATTGACCCCCCAAAAAAACCCCATTCTTCGGCACCCTGGCTAAGCCGGAGCTGTAGATGCGCTTGTTAAAACGGCACTGCACTGCACTGGCAAAGTCATGTTTTAGCTCCCGAGGATTCCGAGCCGAAGTTGTGGGAATTATGGAGAGGCGTGTGTGGCTGTCCTCCCGTCCGCCCGCTTCGCTCACGCTTCCCGCACAGCCGACCGACCCGATCACCTGATCTGACTTTTTGACCTACCGTTTTGCTCTGTGTGTGTGAGTTTGGGAGGTTGATGAATGGGTTTTGAGGAACGGGTTCTGAGGAAAGGGTGTGCGTGGTGTGGCTACGGAACGGGCGTCTTTTTTAGATTTGTAGGCACAGAGGAGTGTGAAGTACGTGATGAACTGGTCATGGCTTTGTGGAATGTGTGGGAAATGGAAGTTGATTGTTTTAACAAGAAGTTTTCTTTTACTATAACGTTCATCATTGTCAAAATCTTGCTCTAAGTTGGTCTTCGGGGAACGCCTCCTCAGGAAGTCGGCACTGTGCTCATGAATTCAGGAGGCTTATCAAACCCAACAAACCTGCGTGTATGGCTCGTTCCTCTGCGCTTCTGGCAAAGCCCGTTTGCAGTGTCTAGCTACCTAGTGCCTGATCTTGCATGCAAGACCCTGCATCAGCATCTGGTTGGACAGCGTCGCCGGCAAGATATACTCTCTCGGTTCCACGCACGCATGAGCAACCAGCAAACGTTTGCTTTGTCAGCAAAGGATCTCTTGAACAGCAGCCAACGACTCAGAACATAATGCGAGCCGGGCAGGTTTGATAGAGCTGCTGTGCATGAGGGATCCCCTTATAGCAGCTTCGACATGCACTACGAAAATGTTCTCGTAGCGGGGTCGACGCGGTGGTTGTTCCACGGCATTCGAAGCTCTGAGCAATGTGGACATTTGCATTTGGCAGATATGTCAGAGATAAGTCTGGCATGAACTGTAATCACCCTTTTTGACCAATTTGACGATGCAACAAATGTCTAAAACTCGCCTGTTTGGACCTACCTGCGTTTGACTCAGATTGGTTACACGACACTCTGACACATCAGCGTCTCAGCAAGTTCCTCAACCGCAACAGTTTCAGTCATCTTTGCTGATCAGATTAGTTCACACGCACGTCGTATATGGACCCTAGAGTATCTTTCTTCAGGAACAGAGATAGCAGTGCATGAATTTGCCTGCAGGCTAATCAGCAAAAGCAGCAGCAGCGAGCTTGTGATCCTGTTTTCGTCGAATGGATCTCCCTACCTTCAAAAGCGCTGGTCAACATTAGATCGGGCAGCTATCATTGCTGAAGCTGAACCGTTGCTGTGGCTTGAACCATAACCGTGAACTCATCTTCTGCCACATCCGAGACTAGGTGCTGGACTCCAGCCGTCATCGACGACACTTCCCTGATCCATCCGTTTCCTCTCGTCCCGCCCTGCCGCGGAAGAACGAGATGATGAAGCAATGAAGCAGCTTAGGGAACCCGGAGCTCACGCGTACTCCAGAAACATGACCCTGTCAACCAGGAAAAGACCCACGAATAGGGTGGGTCCATGTCGCGTTCGTATGAGGAGATTCTCGGCTCCGTTTCCGTTCGAGACATAGACTCGGCTGCAGATCGGCAGGGCGACATGACCGCATGAGGCAAAGGGAACCCTTCTCAAGCTTCTAAGTGACAACCTGAAGGTCAGTGAAGTCAATCTCTCGTCTTACGGGTCCATAAGCATCCTTCCTGCCTTGATGTGTGCCTCCTGTCTCGATGCCTCATTCTGACGCCTACAATCCCTTCAGCTCCGCGATACCTTCATCTTCAACCCGCACGCACCGGAAGTCTGAATCGATGGTGATTGCCGTGCCTCAGGGCTCGAGACTTCGGATGCTTGGGCTCTCCAAACTTGGGCATCTAGCCTTCTGCTTTGTCCTGAATCATAACGCGATTAGCTGTTGCCAACCTTTGAGTACCCGGTCATGTCGGCGGGGCCCAGCCATCGCCATCGTCGGAAGCTCGGGATTGGACCAGTAGCGATATGGTAATATGTAGTCCGCGGTGAGGAGACGTGACGACCTCGGGTGATCAGCCATTGCGAGCAGTGGCCGATGCGTATATATTGTCGACCTCGTTCGCCCTGTGGATGCAACAAAACATCACCAGGCGCTATCTATCTAGGACCGTGCTCCGCTTTCTGTTAGCCTTTAAACCAAAGCGATACCAACGCTCCTGTACATACCGCCTTTTGCGTCTCTTTTGATACAGTGATAAGGGTCGAGGGACACGTCACGCGAGAAAAGGAAGCAACAATGCCTGGCAAGCTCATCAAACCCCCGCCACCGGCACCGCTCGTTACGGGCCCGTCAAACACATCCATCATCCGCCCCGAGCTGCCACCGCCGCAGTATCTACTCGAGGAGTCCAGGGCAACGGCCCGTGAAGACTTTGATGCATCCCGGCACATTACCTTCCAGCCGCCGGAGAAGGTGGTGAGCATGGAGGAGATCGGACTCGGTGGCCGTGGCATAGCTCCCACTGCAGTATCAGACCCTTTCAGCCTCTTCTCAGCCGATGCAGTGCAGCAGATGAGGGCGGAGGTGTTTGGTGACGAGGTGATGGAAAACTGTCGTTTTGCGTCAAACTTTAACAAGCACATGGTTCGAGGCATGGACTCTCGGTAAGTCTGAGCAATCTTGCGGGATTGCAGCGATTGCATGCTGCTTATCTTCCTGCTTCTATCCCTCAACTCCACTCTGTCGTTCACACCCTCGTTTTTCGTGAGCTGTCCCCCTGATAAAGTGACCCAATCACAGTCGATCGCCATTCACATACGCGGCATGGAAGTCACCCGAGCTCATTCGAGCAATTTCACAAGTCGCTGGCATCAGCCTTGTGCCGAGCATGGACTATGAGATTGCCCAGATCAACGTTTCCGCAAGCGACGATGCACACAACGGCCAATCTCCCGAGATCGCGGAAAAGCCAGTCGACAATCCGCTTGCGGATGGCTTGTCGACCGTCGCGTGGCATTACGACAGCTACCCTTTCGTCTGTGTGGTGATGCTCTCTGACTGCACGGGCATGGTTGGTGGCGAGACGGCGCTGCGAATGGGGTCGGGAGACACTATGAAAGTTCGAGGCCCGGCAATGGTAAGTCAACTGCTTTTCCTCCTCGTAGCGGCTCTGAAGAAGTCCTGGAGCAAACGGCCGGGCGTGCAACAGCTTCACTGACCATGAACTTACTCTTTCGACAGGGCACCGCGGTGGTGCTACAGGGGAGATACATAGAGCACCAGGCGCTGAAGTCACTCGGCGGTCGGGAGCGTATCAGCATGGTTACCTCATTCCGGCCAAAATCGGCACTGATCCGAGACGAGACTGTTCTAACGGGTGTTCGCTGGATCAGCAATCAATCCGAGCTCTACACCCAGTACACCGAGTACCGACTGCAAATCCTTGCTAGGCGCATTCGAGCAAAGCTCAAGGAGGAGCGTCTCCGAGAGCAGATGGAGAAGAAGTTCGACATTGCTGGAGCCAGAGCGTGGCTGCTGTCACAGCGTGACTTTATCGACTCCATGCTTTGTGAGATCACGCAGGAATAAACGCAGCTTTGGCGACATTACTTTGCTCATGTACAGTCTTTGCTTTTCGCCATCCACATCACCATGTAATATCTGATGAATCCGAGTCCTGTTCTGCTATGAATTCAATAATCCAAACTGCTCAAAGTCTTGATTGTCCATGTGATCAACGATAGAGAAGAAGTCGTCAGCCGAGATACCGACGCTTCCGAGCAGGTCGGGTGTGAGCGGGCCGAGCCCGGGACTTGAGCCTATATTGTCGTTGCGCGTCGTGGAAGGTAAAGAGGGGGCTAAAGGTCGATTGTCCGATCGACTCGGTTGGTCTTGATGCTCTACCACCGTGCCTCGAATTGATTGCTCCTCTCTGATCACAAGATCCTGGTCTAATTCAATATCTTCAATCGATCCGGGCCAGCTCAGCGTTTGAAGCTCCTGCTGCTTGGCCCTCAGCGCAAAATCTTGGAAAACGAGTTCAAGAGAACACAACTCAGCTTTTCGGGCTTCTGCGACCCGACTACCTTTGGAAATCATCTCGTCAAGTACTGTGTGCACGTCTGCCTGATGGAAAGACTGGTGCTCTGCTGTATCTTGAAAGATTGCACCAGCCATGAGAAGGTGCATGGCCGCTGCGTGCAGAAACTCTAGGTCGAAGGGCAGGAATGCATCTTTTGCATGATGGTCAGATCTGTTCTTGCGAAATAGACTCTCATGCAAGGCGAGGTATGACTAACCAAGGCTGTTATCCTCGTCAGAAAGAATCTGGATTGTCTTGATAGCTGATTTGATTCCAGTGTGAACGAGCGGCTTTGTCAGAGCCAAGAGCTCCTGCCAGACCGTGATCTCGTGATTAAGCTCAAGAAGCTCTATCAAGACGGACAGCAAGAGTGGCCGAGTGGCATATATCACACACTAATGCTTATCGTCAGTTGAATTGTTCGACGACGTTGTTTTACCTCGTTTGTGTATGGTGAAAAATTTTCATACCTTGTGGTACAAGAGAACGATATGTCGTGTGGCTTTTGACATCCTCTTTGCCGAGTTCTGAGGGTTGATGTGAATCAACTTTTCAATGTCTTGGGCGTGCCCAGCCAGTTCGTGGAGCACGTTCTTGGTTGACTCAAGAAAAGGTCCCAACTGAGTTGTTTCGGTCTTGTAGACAGCTAGAGTAAAATGTCAATTTCTATAGTCAGCAAAGAGAAGTCGGTTCAGACTCACTTGTTGCAATAGTGGATAGCAGACGCCAGAGCCGCACTTGCAAGACAAGTATTATATGCTGCTGCGTGCTCTTGTCCGGTAGCTCGAGCAGTGTCGTTATATCGCAGTCTTGTGTCGTCGTCGGAACACCTAGCGAAGAAGAGAAGTGACGGTCCATAATGTACAGAGTCCACCAGAGGTTGCGACACCTGGCAACAGTCTCGACGCCAAGTTCGTCCTCCGGTAGTCGCGTATGGAAGCCCTCAAATTGGGCGATTCGAATGGCTTGACACAGCTGTACGAGCATTAGCATCAGGCGAGGAGTTGCGATAGATCGAACGAGACTGCTCTTACATATACGTGCCCTGCTTCCCTATTGTCCATACAGAACAAGTACAAACCTGCAAGGGACAGTAAAACAATAGCCATGATGCTGTCCTTCCACACAGAACCGGAGTCTGGCATCAATGCCATCGCCCGTCGGAAGAACTTTGAGCTTGGTGGATCCCTGCGATTCTTGGACTGGGAAAGGTAGGCCTTGCCAAGCGAGAGGACCAAGAGGTATTGGACATACCAAAGACCGAGCTCGTTGGCCTTCTCTGCCCCAGCTCCATGGCGGTGGAACAGCTCCATAGTTGCTACAAAGCTGGACTCATCCAAGATTGGGTATATTTGACCCACATGGAACTTGGTTGTGTTGAATAGGTAGCGTGCATCTTCCAAAGATGGAAGATCAGTCACGTCTGGCCGCTCTCCAACCGCACATCCTTTTCTCCACTGCAAAAGGTATGTTTCGTCCTCGAGAGATTTTGGATAGAAGGTAGGAGAGTTTGTGAGATTCAGCTTCTCGGTCATGAGAAGTGTGAGCCGTACCGTGAACGACCAGATCGATGCTGGTGCTAGCCATACTGCTTCGATCAGTCTCTGCGTATCCCAATGACCAAGCAAGCTCGACGACTTACTCCACCTCCGTCTGTTGTTCTGGGTGTTGATGATTGTCTTGGACGGCAGAGTGAAGGGGCTGGTCCAGATGTGATAGGCGCGGTTGACTTGCCGGGGTGGTGTATCGAAGCGCTGCGAGTCAGAAGACCCTGCAATGACAAGGTTCAGGATGGAAGAATCGTTTCGTCGTCGTCGGGAAACTCACCGGCGTCACTCTCGCCCGGTGGTGGTAGTATGAAAGCTGCATCTTGAGGCAGCTCTTGGTTTACCGTCGAAGTGATTGGTGCTGGAGACTTGCGTTGGTGCAATAGGCGTAGAGTCCTTCTTCAAACAGACCCTTTGTCAGTACATCAAGAAGCTTCATGGTGCTCAAAGTTCACTCATCGCGGCTTACTTGTCAAGTCGCACGTTTTTGGTTGGTGACTCTGTGAACTGGCAGTGTACGAGGCGACGACGGCAGTTAGCGCAAGGCTCTTCACCCGTGCACTTGATCTTGCTTCGACGGCATGCGATGCACCTGAAGTAGTATGAGTGTCCTGGTCAGCCTTTGCGTGTGCCGAGTGTATCGGATTTAAGTGGAGTGAAGTTTCTCACGCATTCAGTGTTCTCTTCTGCTTAAGGG
This sequence comes from Erythroxylum anguifugum, assembly GCA_027478595.1. NCBI lineage: Eukaryota > Viridiplantae > Streptophyta > Magnoliopsida > Malpighiales > Erythroxylaceae > Erythroxylum > Erythroxylum anguifugum. Next base: position 123,895 of record JANIPN010303157.1, on the reverse strand, counting down.
ATCCTTTTGTCTGCATCGCAGCTGGCCCCCCGGTGCCCACAGCTATTCGATATGCAACGACATACGCCACTTGAGCTACACAGGCAGAGGCTGGGAATCAGGTTGATATAATCTATCGTCTTGATAAAGACTGCGCGCGAAAATTGGGCATTAGCGCCTCAGAGAGCTTCCCATCGGAGACGACTGCCATGTGAGGAGATGCGGGGCCCAGTGGTTGTTTGGCCGTGTGTGTAACAGGAAAAGTGGAGTTCCACGCATTCATTTTTCTCCAGAGTAAGTGATGCGGCAGTTCTGTCGTCAGCGTGATCCATACCTCTATGCAGGGCAGCCTCTGCTATTGCCTGTCTTTCTTCGTGTTCATGGCCCTTGCTGTAGCATTGTTGCTCGAGTCGTGGTGGAGATCAGCTCTTCCAGAATCCATTATCAAAGTTTCTTAGCTAACCATCCACCGCAGGGTCTGCAGAAAGAGAGAGCGTTGTACACACTGGATTGGATTCGACCGGGGAACTCGGAACCCAGCATCCAAAGGGCATCCTATCAAGAAGCCACTGAGAGCACAGGGCGTCGTTCTGGCTGATAACCGGCCACTTCCGCTGCTGTGACTGAGATGCAAGTCATCGCCCCGGCTATCTTGTCGACCGACGCTATGCAGGTCGTGTGCCAGACAGGGAACAGTTCGACTAGTGATCTTGTCACCAGCGTTATCGGCTTATTGCTTGTTAGCTGCAAGTCGCTCCCAAAGGGTCACATACGTCTCCAATTCCAGCCACATGCCGCGGCGTGCAGTGACAATGCAGAACCTTGTCATATCGCAGCAAGAAGAGATAGTGGTCTTGACGATGAATGCTGAGCTTTGATAAAGCACGTCCCCGCGAATGAGCATACAGGAAAGAGATATGAAGAGACAAGGTACGTGTACTGATCAGGCTGTGAAATTTGCCACCTCCCACCCGAGTGTCAACTACCTTGGCACACCTTCAACGGTTAGCAAAGGGTCCCACAAAATGCAATGTTTGCTGTCTCGGGCTGTCATAAGAGGGCCACAGTCGTAGACTGACTGTTGATCTCCACATGCCCAACGTCTTCAGCCGCCCCACGCACCACCCTACTACGTATAGCAATCTCTCTTCCATGCAGCTGCTGAAAGCAGGGTTAAACTACTGTCCAGAAGCTCCTGACTGACTGTACGGCTATCAGCGGCCAAGAATGTTTCAATTCCTTGTACATAACTTTCTCTCCGCGAACAACCAAGATTGTAGTAATTCGTGTTCTGGAAAGAGGATATACCCATCTCATCGTGGTCAGACGTAGTGACAGCACGACTCGTAGGGTCTCAAGAGATAGCGGGAATAAGCAATCGATAAGAGTTAGCTTCGACAGCCCTGGCTCCTCTGGCGGATTGAAGGAGAGAGTGCAAGTGAGCAATCCGTATCGTGGTGATTATAGATGTAATGTCTTATGCTTCCCCTCCCACAACATATGCCTATAACTCTGTATTTGGTTGCTTCTCTTGAAGGTGAATTAGCGCCCACAATCACATTGTAAGAGGAAGATTCAGAGGAAAGGCATGACTTGTTCACTCTAAATTTGTGACAAAACTTGACCCGCAGTCACTTGACCGCTGAGTGGCTCTTTGAATAGAACGAAAATGTGACAATATGCTAATAACGATATCGATACATGAACCTCAAGGCCTTGGCCTAGTCGCCGGTCAATCACCATCCACACATATCCCAAGCCTCGTGCAAGCTCCATCCAACGAAGACAGAGCTATTTTAGTATGCTTTGGCAAGCTCTCCATGTACTTGGCGTACCCAGCCTGCAGAGATTGCCTCCCGAGTCCGAGACTCTTCTCACGCCAAACGCCATGCTTTTCCCTGCTTCCTAAAATCATTGTAGTATTGAAAGTTGCTCTTGATGTTTGATTCAAGATTGCTGTCGCTGCCGGAAAAATATACAAGGGCTCAAACTCGCCGGGCGTTGTTCATAGAAGAAAACATTGTTTATAGAAGAGAATGTTCCCACTCTTCTATGAGTAGAACTGACTCTTCTGGAAGCTCTCGACGCTAATATCGCCCGGCTTGCCCTTCAGCTCCGGCGCTGCTAGTGGCACCTTCTGCGTGCTGCTGCTGCCCGCGTCGCTGGGGGCTGTCGTGGTCATGGTGTGGGCACGGCCTGTACTGCGCATGGTCTGTGTGCGCGAAGCGCCTCCAATTGGTGTGCCCATTCCCTCCTCAGTTTGTGTCAACATCTTAGGCTGCTCGCCCGCTCGCTTGATGATCTCCAGGTAGACGCTAGGCAGGTAGCCGATCCGGCCATCACGCGTCCTGCAACGCCACCATTCGCTTGGCTGGCCCATTGGGTCAAGCTTCGAAAGAACGGCAACGAAGTCGCCGCGCTTAACCTCAATGTCAATGCCTTGTTGCGACTGTCCACCGTGTTGGGCCGACTCGGGAGTGAAGTCGTACATCAGTCGGCAGAATTCGAGCTGCGATGGATCTGTGGGTGCCGGCTGGAGCTGACCGTCAGGGCCAACTATCATACCCTGCTCGCGTGCTTTCGCCTCCTGGCTGCTGCTGAGTGCACGAATCATCTTGCCCATGACATATGGCAGACCAAATGCTGCCAGAACGAAGAAGAACAGCGGCTTCTTGGATGGCTTGGGCGCTGGCGTTCCGTCCGGCAGGTAGGCCGGCTGGCCCTGAAACTTGGCGAATGCTGCTGGAGTTAGGGCGGTGGCATCTGCAGGAGGCGGTCGTCCAGTAACCTTGGCGATCAATGTCCTGATCCACCGCATCAGGGTGAAGATGCCCAGGACTGACCCAAGCGTTTCCCGCAAGTTGGTGAACTGTTCGGCCACGGCGATCATGGCGAAGAAGCTTGAGTGGGTTGCCATATACGTGCTCTCCAACATCTGAGCAAATCCGCCGAACGCGCCCACGATGCCTTCGATGAGTTGAAAGGTGGCTTGCGTGTTGGTGTTGAACGTGTTTGTCAGGCTGTTCGGGTCTCCTGGTCGTCCATAAGGGCCCATGCCTCCCATTCCGCCATATCCACCGTACATTCCACCACCGTACGACCCGTACATGCCACCTCCGTAACCTCCATAGCCGCCCATTCCACCCATACCACCAAAACGAGAGTATGGCGAAGAGTACGAGCCGTAACCGCCCATTCCACCGTAAGGGCTGGCACCAAAGCTGGAACCTGAGTATGGCGAATAGCTGGCGGCTGTGTTGTTCACGACACTGCTCAGCGACGCAGGCCTGACTGGGACGGATGGTGCTGCGCCAGTGCTGGAAGAAGACGCTGCGGCTTCAGAAGCCGTCGAGACTTGTGTAAGTTAGCATTATGATCCAGGCACCAAGGACCATGTGTCTGAGGAAATTCCTGAACTCACCAGTCGCTGCTGCAGAGGCGCCAGCCGCGCCGGCGCGCTCCCATGGCTTTGGTGGTGAAGGGCCACTCATGGTGATAACCGCGTTTGTAAGCGCAGAAATTGGCCGAGTCTGACGTCTGCCGGGGAACGACGCCGGTCGTTTTTCTTAGTCCTCCGACTCCACCTGGCAATCAAGTCTCGAATTCGACTCTTCAAAGAGATGTCAGGATGATCAGATGGTTTTGAGTGATGGCGAGCGACTGTGGCTTCTTGTGTCGGTGATGGAAGCCAGTGACGCACGTGTGGGGCCTTGGCTGCGTGTTTCCGTCCGTATTCCCTTCCCTTCCCTTTGCTGTTTGGGCGCGTCGCGATGTTTTGCGTTCGGTGACAGGTATACGTGAGTCGGTGGGATCAACGCCGCAGTACTCGACGCTTTTCGACGGCCACAATGAGGACGAAATCCGCCAGGAGGATGGCAGACGATGAGGATGCGAAGGCGGACACAGGAAATGAAGGCCAACGCCGAGGAAGCAGACACCGGGGAAAGACTAGCGTAAATGGCAATGGGCAAAAAGGTAAAATGAACCCGGGGTTGGAGGGGCCGCACGCCAACCGAGCAGACTGTGGTGGCTCAACCCTCCCCCCGGTGGACCAGACGGGATTGCCGAGCGCTGAGGACGCCTGAGCAGCCCGCTATCGTTCCCCCTCCCACTGGGCAAAGTGGACTCGCAAGCACCCAAGGCCCCCGGGGTCGCCTTCCAAGCCGCTGGCTTCTTCCATCTGCCTCGGCCTTCTCGACGCGTGCTACCCATGAATTTTTGCCGAGGCTGGCGCGCCAAGCCACACTCCCAGAGACACCAAAGATTGCCCAGATTTCTCTGGCCTCCTACGGGCGTATTGGGAGCACGGCGGTTTTGACGCAACGGGCAGCCACTCCGTTCCAATTGTCTTAGCCACGGGTTCGTCCCAAGATCACCTGCCCGAGCTTGTGAATTTCTTGTGAAAGCCATGCTCCGCCTTCGACGCGACGCGTTGCTGCAGGTGTGGCAGCCCTGAGCCATTTATCTGCACAGTGGTGTGCATGACTCAATTGACTAACACCACGTGTTGATCATATCTAGAAGGAGATGTTATCTGCGGATACAAGAGAGATTTCGAAGCATCTGCTGCTTGGTGTATGTTGTATTAAATTTTGGAAAAGAGGCTCCAGTAGGCACTTCCCTAAGCGGTACGAGCCACATGTCTAACCAGGCCGAGACAGCCTTTTGGCGTGTTGGATCTCGCCTTTTGGAATGCGCTACATTTATGAATTCGGTTGTGATATATACTGTTGGCATTTATAGGTCATCACCACGCGAAAGTATTTGATTCTGAATTGTAGCAGGTCAGTGTTGTGGGAATCTGTATACGATAAGACATCAGACAGTCGCCATCACGCTGGCATTTTTGTACCAGTTGAGCATCGGATTCTCGCCGTTCTTCGTCTCCGTCTCCTCGTAATCAGCCCAATGTTTCAGAAAGTCGTGATGAGTCGACACCTTTGTCAGTTTGCCAGTGATGGCGCGGTACATGTCTTCCATGACCGAGAAGTCGGTGGGAAACAGGATGTCAAAATAGCCCTGCTGGACAAAAGGCGTCGTTACGGTGATTGTTCGCCGCTGGTATCGTGTCTGCACTACCGGTGCGTTGAATCCAGGAATTGCGTCTGGCAGGCTGTGGAAGTCGCTGGTAAGGAGCCTATGCATTGGAAAGTACTTTGCGAGGATATCAAAGAATTGCATCAGCCGTGTAGGTATGTATTCTGGGAGTGTGAGGTTGGGAGCGAGCGGCAGCTTGGACTTTGTCTGGCGCCACCAGCGGGATCCGTTCAGAGGGTGGCTGAAGATACGCTCGCATGCGGCATCACGAGCTGCAAGATAACGTGCTGCGACTGAATCGAGTTTCGGCGTGTAGAACTCAAGAAACTCGCCGTCATTATCGATCATAACCGTGCCTTGCAGTGGGATCTCTGTCACTGGATCGTATCGGATAGCGTCGTGTGCAAAGTTGTCAAACACTTCAAGTGCCAGGAACCAGCATGGCTTCGGCACGAACGTGTCCCATTCGAACACACTGCGGTTTATGATCTCCACGTGATCGAGATGGCCTCTCGACAGGGCAGTCCGCATCAGGTTCGACTGCTGCAGCGACGCAAGCTGCTCAGAGATCTCAATCACCTTGAACTGGGTCCTCTCATACACCGATGGATACATCTCACGGATGTGATCGAGTATATTGAGCATCAGCGTTCCGTTTCCCGCACCCATCTCGTATATGATCAGATCGTGGTAAGGGTACTGCGTCAGCTGGTAGTTCTCCACCATGAAACGTGCAATTGCTTCGCCGTAGTGCGGTTTAAACAGCTCTGTTGGCGTGTGCCACAGCTGTCTCGTCTCGCTGACGCTACCCTCGTCCAGCTTGTCCTCGAACATGGTATACCTCGCACCAAGCTGCCGATGAAATTCCTGCTCATCTCCCATGTTCCGAAAGTCGAAAGGCCGGCCGGGCGTAAAGATGACTGCTTGCTTCGAGAAGTAGCCATAGTGAGGGTTGTAGAGACTGTCTGAGCAACTCTGTTAGCGGAAGAGTGCTCGTTGAGCAAGTTGGAGCCTGCTTTTACCTTCAATGAACTCTCGAGTCAACATGCGCACCCTCCGCGGCCGTTGCTTGCGATCCCTCAGATCTTTTGATGTGACGAATGGGTACCTCTCGTAGTCCTTTATGCGGTCGGGTGGAAAGCTGTCAGACCTCATCTGCCACATGACGTCTGGCGATGAGCCCTCTTTGCGAGCTGTGTTGGAGTCATTCGAGGCATGCCGGACAAGCAGTCGCTTCGCGCCTGCTAGCATGGAACCATTTGGCCTCAGTCTCGATCCGTACACGGACCTGGAACACACCTCATGAGAGAGTAAGCGCCGCAGGGCTCGTGACACAGCTGGAGAATCCATACCATGCACAATTCGTTGGCTGCCACTACCTCAGCAGGCAAGCAGCTGTCGTATGAGCAGCTTGACCTCAAAGCAGCCGTCGGCGGCGTCGTCACTCCGATGCGAGGTGCGGTAGGGGCCAATCAATGTGTGCCGTTCACGTTAGTGAGCCAAGCTTCTGCAGGTGTTTTACCGGCTAGTTCTAGAGCAATTGGCATGGGCAAAAAAGGTCATATTTCCCCCACCCAACCTATAACTTACGTTGGTGTGCTGAAGTGGGCGTGAATTGGCGCTTCCAAAGAGTACACAGGCAGGTCGATGTGTTGAACACATCATTGTCTTTTCATTCAACGATTGTGACGGTTTTCATGTTCTAAGTTCCTCAATGCCGGATAATCTCTGACAGGCGTGGGAGAGGTTTGAGTTATTTCATACGTCAAACAACCTAGAATCCTCGCAACAACAGTGTTGTTGATATGGACAGGCCTACACGATTGGGCACATGTACGGAAGGTGGGGGGGGGACATGTTCTCTTCAATGCCACTTGAGAGCTGCTAGTAATACATGGTTCCCAACAACGGGTAGCTCCGGGCAAGTGCTACGATTGCTGCCATCATTCTTGTGGGCCTTTGCTCCATACCAGCGATGCTGCCCCTCCCCCTCCCTGATGGTCTGAAGCAGCACCGAGACCGCTCACTCAACCAGAAGAGGAAAAAAAAAAAAAAATCAGGGTTTTTGTGTTTTGAAAGAATATCTTGTCTGCTCGTTCCCTCCTCTCCCCTCCTTCCTCATCATCGACATCCACCAACTTTCACCCAAATTCAGTCCCCGCAGACCCATTGTCTCTATCAGTACAAGCTCCATCACAAGGACAATCACAATGGCACAGGCCGAGCTCAAGCAAAAGTCGGGCGTTATCTACGGCGACGACGTGTTGGCGCTGTTCAACCACGCCAAGAAGAACCAGTATGCCATCCCCGCCATCAACGTGACGAGCTCGTCGACGGTCGTGGCCGCGCTCGAGGCGGCCCGTGACGCCAAAGCACCCATCATTCTGCAGATGTCTCAGGGCGGTGGTGCCTACTTCGCCGGCAAGGGCGTCGACAACAAGGACCAGGGCGCCTCGGTCGCTGGCTCCATCGCAGGTGCCCACTACATCCGCGCCATCGCACCCACATACGGCATTCCCGTCGTGCTGCACACGGATCACTGTGCCAAGAAGCTGCTGCCATGGCTCGACGGCATGCTGGACGAGGATGAGCGACACTTCAAGGAGCACGGCGTCCCTCTCTTCTCCAGCCACATGATCGACCTCTCGGAAGAGCCTGTCGATTGGAACATTCAGACCACAGCCAAGTACCTGAAGCGGGCGGCGCCAATGAAGCAATGGCTAGAGATGGTAAGTCAAGAAAACACCTACGCTCGCATCCACACTTCTATACAACCTTGCACATACACACACGCATATGTGCATGAGAACAGACGAGAGAAAGAGAGGGGCAGAAGCGAAGAAATACGCAAAAAGATGGAATAGTAACATTTTACTGACAACGCTCTCTGTAGGAAATTGGTATCACTGGAGGCGAAGAAGATGGTGTGAACAATGAGGATGTCGACAACAACTCTCTCTACACCCAGCCTGAGGACATCTGGGCAATCTACAAGGAGCTGTCTGCCGTCAGCCCCTACTTCAGCATCGCGGCTGGTTTCGGCAACGTTCACGGTGTGTACAAGCCAGGCAACGTGCGCCTACACCCGGAGCTGCTGTCCAAGCACCAGGCCTACGTCAAGGAGCAGTCGGGGTCCAAGGACGACAAGCCCGTCTTCCTCGTCTTCCACGGCGGCTCAGGTTCGACCAAGAAGGAGTACCTCGATGCCATCAGCTACGGTGTGGTCAAGGTCAACCTGGACACGGACATGCAGTACGCTTACCTGTCAGGCGTCCGGGATTACGTGCAGGGCAAAAAGGACTACCTGCAGACCCAGGTCGGCAACCCAGATGGAGAGGACAAGCCTAACAAGAAGTACTTCGACCCGCGTGTCTGGGTGCGCGAGGGCGAGAAGCAGATGAGCAAGCGCACAGCCGAGGCGCTCAACGACTTCAACGCGGCGAACAAGCTGTAAGCGAGGAACATGAGAAAGAACCGAACCAAACCCAAAGTAGAAATGACGATGCATGCTTATCACAGCGGTGGGGGAGAGTTTGATCCGCTGAGGAAGTTTTTATGTAATATTCTGTATTGAACGAATGAACTGCTGCCAGCTCACACGAGCATCAAGCCAGATTCCAAACACCCAAGCCTCCTCCCTCTCACTTTTGTCCCTTGATTTAAATAGCCTACTGCCATCCCACCTGCCTACCTCCCTCCTACTCACTAGTGCCCGCAGTAGCACGAATGCAAGCTGCTGAGCTCATCTCATCTCAACTCATGCTGCCCAGGTCCAATCATTATTTAACAACCCACAAAAGCTAGCAAACTGTAGACTCGTCAAAATAAAGCATATATCTGTATTCTCCCGATTTTAAAAAAGAAGAAAAAAAAAGAGAAAAAAAAAGAAAAAGGAAAAGGAAAAGGTAAAAGAAGGAGAGAAAGAAACATCTTCAAGCGAATATGTTTCGCTGCATATAGGATATTCCGTCTAGTTCGTACAGACACAGGATACGGTAGATATGAGATTTGTGCCAGACACCTGCCAGACGGCTACCGAGAAACTCACAATTGGCGCTCAAGGCTCGCTTCTAATCTTGGATCAAGAAAGATGATATCAGAGGAGAGAAACCAGGATTATATTCGCATTCTGAGCACTAAAGTATTATGCCTCCAAAAAAGAACTCCTTTGTCAAAAACAGCCGTTTCGCCACGCTCCGCAGCTCATTACCCACTCACACATATTCACAGACACACATGATTGAGTCTTGCATCCTGTCCCACAGAGAGACCAAACACCAAGACTTCTCTTTTTCTAGCATCTAGTTGCCGAAAACCAGCGCCCGGACCTCGATGCTCTCGCGCGGCCTGCTCTCAGGAGTGCTGCGGGGGTCGACAAAGGCGGTGTGCGGGGTGCGGGAGCGGGATTTGGAGTCCCAGCACTGGAGGAAGAGGCGCTCGTCGACGCGCATGTTGCTGAGGTAGTGCCACTGGCCGTTGGGGTTGTGGAGCACGGCGGCCGTCTCGCCGGTGCGGTTCGGGTAGCGGTGCTCGGTGGGGACGACGTACTCGTCCGGGAAGGTGGAGCTGTCGCCCACCGCCAGCGGGTTGCTCTCCACCGCGCCGTTCAGCGGGCGCCACACGTTGACGATCCGGTACCGGCCCGCCAGCAGCTTGTCCGACTCGGCTTTGTCCGTGATGTGCAGCGGCACGCGCCACGCCGCGGCTTTCTCGGTCTGGTCGACGTGGGCGCGCAGCACGGGGCCCCGGTCGGAGCCAGGGTGCGCCTTGCGCAGCGTGTGGTCGAAGATGACTACCTTGTGTGTCCCCGGGATCTTGTCCTTGAGCAGCTGCTCAACCTCGGGGTAGTACTTCTCCTTGATCGATTCGTCGGATGTGAAGTCGACGTCGGACGAGTCGTGCGTCTTGAAGACGGCGAAGCCGTTCACGTCGATCTCATATTGGCTTTCCTTGCCGCGGATGTCGTGGATCACGACTTCATGCTCGGCCACCCCGACGTTGCTGCGAGGCACGCCCTCGGGAGGCTGCTCGACGTAGTTGTACGGCTTCGATCCGTCCTCGGGCAGCACTGAGAAGTTGATCTTGGCCGTGACATCGCCGGCAAAGGGGCCAGGCGCGGCCTGGAGAGTCGTCTGCGTAACGGTTGCGGTGGTAGACATCTCGAACTGAGGTCAGGGTTGACTTTAGATTGCTGGTAGTGTTGTAGATTCAGGTGAGTGGATACACAAAAGGTGGCGAGTGGAGCAGTTGAGAAATCTATCGGATACAGATGAGTGTGAAGACTTGAGTTTGCTTGTGATTGTTCGTTCGAGTTCAAGGTGGCGAGAATGTCAAGTAGGAAAACACAGCGAACCTTGCCGTTATATACTTATCGACGCGAACCAGATTCATCATATCAATGAAGCCGCCGCTCATAGCTAATCAGCGAAACTGAATAGAAATTTCTGAATTGACGATCAGCGGATTGTCCAGCCGAGCTAGCAGGTCACCAGGCTTCTGAGTAGGTCTCTGATTAGCAATCCGCGGCACAATCGGCATGACGTGCGAGGTGGAGAAGATGGTATTGTCTCTGTGCTGCCCTCAGGGACACCCTGGCCAAGGGCTCCAGCTCTGACACTCTGCCTAGGTTTTCGTGGGGCCGCTCTGGGTGTAAAGCACAAGGGAATATCAGAGCAGCTTGGAGCTCGTCGATGTCGCCATCGGCCAGCTGGAAGAACACCTAGGTAGGTACGGGCTTAACGTGCAGGCCACGGGAGGGGTACGGATCCGCCGTAGTGACAGGCTGCTAACAGGCTGCTAACGATAGCACTAGAACATTTGGTCCTTGGCTAGTGCTCCAGCCTTGTGTACCCGTGGGCGTCAAGATAGCCCTCTCTTCCCGTAAAACCCGTCACAGTAATCGCGGGCGTAGAGGCTGACGCATCACGTGGACCGCTTAGAAACCAACTGCAAATGTGTCATGTTGCTTTTTTTTTTTCCTTATCAAGTAACCCTTGATCGATGGAGGCTCATGTACGCACACGCAGTCCAAGCTGATGGCGAGGCGCCTTCAAGCCGGACAGCGTCGGTAATGGCGTCTAGAGGCGCCGCCCACGCTTCCAGTGGAACAATTGCCACTCCGCTCACCTGAATACTAGGAAGCAACAACCAAAACACAGAACGGAACCGGCCCTCTTCCGACCAGGAAAAGACTTGTGCTATACAAGCTCTCCGACCGACAGGTTTAATGCAATTATGAAGGCTCGGAGATGAGTTGACTGCTTTTCTTCGATCGGGTAAGAGTCGGGCCTGATGAATCAGCAGAGGCGGAGATAGAATTCCTACCGACTCAGCATGTCCCGAATTTGAGCCTCAAGGATGTTTCGTGCTCACCTGGCGTCTCTGTTGGATCGGTCCTCGAGATCTGCAGACGACGAGCGTGAGACCGGAACAGCAAAGCTACCAATTAGGAGACTGCTAATTGGAAGACCTCGGCAGTCATCTCGCATCTCTGAGCCCGCTCATTCGTGCTGGTTGCTGATTACTGATCTGTCGTCTTGAAAGGCTGCTATTATCAAGCGTGATGAATATGTTCAGTGACTGTCGTGATCAGAACGACATTCGTGTCAACGAGATACGTGTAGAAAGATTGGCCATGCGATTAGATAATATTCCAAAGTTCAGTAATGTCATGAGTAATTGATCTGAATACTGTCTGCTTCTTTCTTTACTGCTTGCGCAGGATACTCGGTCACTGGATAACTTGATATTTCCACGGCGACATTCGTGAAGCTCGAACTCAGCTGTCCATACACGCCTGCGTGTCTCCAAGAAGGATCAAGTATCTTGTATTGAGTGCACCAATCTGTATCACCACCCTCTACCAGCAGGGCTGTCTCCCGCCGTCCCAACGTCCGACAGGCAAGTTGAATCCCGAAGGCTTCGGACTCTCCTCGGCAAATCTTCACTAGCGTTCACAAATTCAGTCACAAGTTATACCCTCTTCTTCACTTCTCTATTCAATCTCGCATTCGCTGGAATTATTTTGTGACTTTGTGTATGCCGGAGCGTTGTTGAGCATCAGAGGAATCGATTTAAGAGATTCGGGAGTCGGTGCAATGGTCCTGCCGTGCAAATAGCTGAACTGATGGTATCGTGTTTGTTCATGCTGCTGGTGCTAGTCCGGCAAGGGAAGTGAATATTTCCGATTTTCACAGCTCAATCGCAGCCGCAGCACAAAGCCAATGAACAAACTTGTATAAAATATATCCGTCCATTGCACTTCAGCCTGAGTGCCGTTCTTCCTCTTAATTTTCTTTTATTTTTCTCCCGCGAGCCGGAGTCCTTTTGGCTCCGGAAATTCAGCCATGTACGGAACTGTCCCGATCAGGCTGCTGTGAACATCGCCTTAGCATCCTTGGCCTTTCCGATTTATCCCTCGGTTATGCAAAACGAAGCCTCAACAGCTGTTGCCGCAATAGCCGCAATGAAAAAGACGGCAAGTGTCCAATAGTAAAGTCGGTCACTTGTATTGAGTGAAAGCTTTGGTGAGAGGACCCACCCACCGTGGCTGCTTATTGTCTCTCCGAGTCACATTGGTTGTGGCCTAGACTTTTGCCGATTCTGAATCGTGTTCTTTCACATAATTCTGCTCTAAATTGCGTTGCATGCGTTTATCCATGCAAGGTGATATATACATGGGCCGGGTTCATGTCTCCTGAGATAATGAAATATTGAACATTCATCATATGCATCATTATCGCTCACTGTCAACGATCATAGTGTACGTCTCTTGACGCGCATCTCAGCGTTGCTGTCCGGGATGCTCGAGCTAACCATTGCCACGTTGGGCACGCGCTTGCCGCCCACAATCTCGATGTCGTAGCTCATTACAATTTCCGCCAGCATCAGCTTCATCTCCTGAGCGGCGAAAAAACGGCCCGGGCAGGCGTGACGTCCATTCCCAAAAGAGAGAAAGCTGTCTCCCACCGTGATCAGCGACTGGTTCTTGAGGTCGAGCGAGCGCTGCATATCACGCGCTTCGGAGCCGGCGGCCTCGTACGCCTCTCGCGGCCGCGAGAAGCGGAAAGGGTCGTAGTGCCGTGCGTTCGGGTAGAAGGCATCGTCGTGGTGCATACTATAAGTTGGCATCACCACACGCACCCCCTTGGGCACGTGGATGGCGCCTCCATGAAAGTCAACGCCACCTTCGGCCACGACCATGCGCTGCAGGCCTACGGTGCCTAGGTCGGAGAAGCGCATGGTCTCGCGGATGGCCGAGTCGACACGCACCAGCTCATTGATGGCCTGCTTGGTCCACTTCCCACCGTGCGACTTGAGCACACGACTGCACTCTTCCCGCAGACCCTCGATAAGCTCCTGGCTGTCTTCTGCGGCAAAAAGGTCGAGAATGACATTTGCCATGACCATGCTCGTTGTGTGGATTGCCACCATGTTGAGCTGCAGCAAGCGTGCCGTGATCTGCTCCGGCACCAGCTCGGCAGCCTCGCCGCGTTCCAGAACCAGCTCTATCAGCCACTGCAGCGCATCTGTCGGCGCCTCCCAATCGTAATCTGCATCCTGCGTCTTGCGGTGCGTCTCTTCTAATCGCTCACGAATGATAGGCTCAGCCAGCTTGAGGCAGACGTTGTAATTATGGCGGTTGGAGTACGTGACGATCGGGGCTATCACGGGACGAATCCATTTCGGGAACAGGTTGAGCATTGCTGCGCCGCCAAAGATGCCTTGCGAGTACAGCTTGCTGTGCTCCAAGAACTCCTCGATGCGGCAGAGCTTGCTGCCGGCAAAGACGCGGTTGGCTGCGCGCGACACGATGCGCATGGCAGTCGGGTACACCTTGACCGTGTTCCATTCCTTGTCGCTGTCACTCCACTGTTTCCTCATGCCGAGGCAAAGCTCGTCGAAGACGTCTGGGGTCAGCAGAGGCAGCTTCCGTGTGAGCTCGCGACGGATCACGTCAAAGTGGAAGTCGTCCTGTTCAATCAGTTTATTGCGAATCGTGTATTGCCTTTGCGTAGCCTCGGCGTGGGGCAGATCTTCGTCGAGATCCCTGTTCGGCTTGGCGAGGAGTTCTTTCAGCTCGGTGGGTGGCAGGACCAGGAAGGGCTCGTTGCCCATGACAGGCATCAAGAAAGCCTTTCCCTTCTTCGAGTACTTTGCAGAAATGTCAGTTTATTTATCGGTCTATTATTTTTTGTGTGCAAGCAGGAGCCACGGTTCTATGTTGCAGCATACCTTTTCATATCCCTCATCGTGCATCTGACGGCTCTGCCTGACAGATCTCAGTTGACCTCTCAACCGCGGAAACCAGTCTTCAGTATTGACAAGCCATGACTCCGCGTTCCAGTACTTGCCGAGAGTCGACAATCTAGGGTATATGACACCGCCGTAGAGTGCAGACACAAAAAAGGCGAACACGACACTATAGGTAACGAAGCCTAGTGTGGATGTGTCGGACGGCAATTGGAAGAAAGTCGGCACATTCAGACCAAAGGTCTCTCTCTCTGCAAATGACGTCGAGTTCATGGTAGTAAGCAATAATGCTGCACAGGAGGGAGAGAGAGAGGGAGTAGCAGTACGACGTTGATGCATGGTTCAGGAAGTAGGCGATCAAGAAGGTTCTAATATATGGCAGGCTCTTGAGGCGGTCCAAAAAAGGGTTTGGTCGCTAAGCGATAAACGACGCCTGGTGCTCAGATCTCCACTTGATTGCTGCGTAAGTGGACCAATGTCTAGTTGGTACGCTGACAGACACGGAAGTGTCAGGCCTGATTCGACCCAGGGTACCGTAGGATGGGAGCACTGGCAGCACATGCCGAAGGGTCCGAGTCTTTCACAAAGCGATTTGTTCCAGCATGAAAACAGGTAAAATGACGGCCACGGAACGACATTAGCCGACACAGCAGTCTCGTTCCACGCATTCTTCAACCCGCAGCGGAGCAGCCTAAACGCATATATGCCAGGCTCTCGAATGACAACGTTGTACAACAGGTTGGTACCACTTTTGTAGCTCCTACAAGCCACCTACATTATGACCGGCAAGAGATGAACCATGTCAACTTGGCCAGCCTCTGTGTCAGAGAGTCAACGGCTGGCGCAAGTGGGCTGACATTGGTGCTCGGGAAGTCTGACGCCGCTCACTATGGGAGCCGGCCTGTGTGCTCCACGAAAAAGATGCCGAAATTGTGGCTTCAGACATCACCTTCATGCTTTTTCGCACATTGACACAGGGTCAGCCTGGTGGGATACAGAGACGTGTCAATCCTCTTCTGTGTAACGCGGACGATGGCCGGCCTGCTAGCATTTCGTCAAAGCTGGTGAAAGAAGGGGCAGCTCCATAACCTGCTCATCAATCAGCGCAGAAGCGGTACATTGGCGACCGATTGATGAGTTGGGCCTTTTGCCCCATCTCAGTGCATCGTTTTTTGTTTTTTTTTCGTTTTTTTAAGTGGCTTGCCGAGGCACTCCTTGGCTAATAATTCAATCACAAGGGTTTGCTTTTCCCTTAGCCGGGAGACAAGAATGACTGGCCAGCTAGTCGTAAATTTCCATCGAGGCAAAACAAGGGATGGAAGTGGAGGTGGCAAGGCGTCACTGACGCGAGTCGTCACCCTGGGATTATGGTTTTGATTAGTAGCCTTCTTGGCAGTCGTTCATCGTACGTTACGTTAGAGAGGAGACTGGAGCTAAGAACTGCTGTGAGGTGTAAGTCCGAACCCTGTTTTTCGGGTACGTACCGTGGCCAAAAGTCGTGACAGAGCCCTGAATGAATAGAAATGATTAAAGCAGATAAATGCTCGTGGTTGCAGTGCCGGATATTTTCAGGATGGCGAAAAGTTCTCTCGAAAGTAGCTCGTTGGATTTCGCTCTCTGCAATGTTCGCATCGTCAATGAAGAAGCCTCTACTGTCAGTAGTACACGCCGCATCGGAAGCTTACCTCACTGTCCATGAGTAAGGCAATACAAGCATTGCTGCACATCCATGTCTGCTCCATACTCATCCGTTTCCCCCCTCTTCTTTCTTGTTTGTTTGTTTGTTTGGGAAAAGGCGAGAAATGAGAGGGTCCAAGCTATTATACATTAAAGCGTGGTCAATGAGACCATGGAGTGTACGGCGATCAAGATCATGCGGGTGCAGCGATGAAAAGCTTAGACGGGGCACCAAAAGAGTCGGGAGCCCGATCTGAGCTATCTATATCGTCTCAGAAGTCCACGTCTCAGAAGTCAATTCACTTCAAGGCTTGATGCTAATGGCCGCCCTGTGGCTTCGCTTGAGCGATCATCGTGGCCATCGTCGTCATCGTTGTCATCTTTGTCATCGTGAGAATGTTAATGTGGACTCGCCACTTGATTCGGAACATCAAACTCAGAGTACGTGGTTGTTTGGATGCAGCCAGATTTCCGGCGACACCTCAGATCTGTAAAATCTTCACGATTTTGATGACGGGCCCTCAAGTAGGGCTTCCGCCATCTTGGGTCCATGACACTTTTTCGACACTAACATCACAAACATCGCAGATAGCACCATGTTCTCAGAACTATCGTCGATCAATCATGATGACTTGCCGTAAGCGCTATCAACTGGCCATTCTGCTCAATCCAGGCTCAATTTTCTTCAATGATCACTGCTCTTTTCACACATTGACCAATGAATATGCTCTTTGTGATGGTCCCGCACCATTAACGCAGCATGCTGTAATGGTTGGCCGTCAAGAAGATGGACTTCCGCCAATTCGCACGACAGTGCGTCTGCCCTCACATCCAAGGCGCGGATACAGCCAAGGAATATTTTTCTAACTCCGGAATGCGGGGTGTTTGAGCGTCAGCTCAGATATGTATCGACGTGGGAATGCGATACTTGATAGCACGTCAGTAATGCTGACGTCTGACGGCCATAAATCTGTGTCCTTTTCGAGAAGCCCCGCTTCGGCTCCATCTTTGAGACAGTTGGCACAAAAACAACCTTATTGAACTGTTCGATTCGCCCTGCGAAACCTTTCATGTTGCCTTTGTCACTCTTCCCAACAGCCTGTGTTCAACAGTGAAAGTTTTGCAGCTGTAGGTTAGGGGTCATGCAGTGAGCAGTGAACCTGGATACATTGTTGAGTTCTTGGTGTGAACGCGGAATGAAAGCCTCAATGCTGTGTCTTTGCAGATCAAGAGGAGAGGATCTTATCTGAGAGTCATCCCCTGCTGCATTTTGGACTTGTGGAAGCTAAGTATGTACATTGTACATTCTCGCATGCTGAAACAAAAGATTGGTTATTTACCATGTCTTTGCGCACTCAACCATTTGCTTGCACTTTGCAAAAACCCTGTACAATACGAAATACAAATGCAAACGCTCGAAACATACGGCTCTTGTCGGGTGGAGGCGAGCCCAACCGTGAAATGTAATACGACCTTCCATCAGCATTCCAGTAAAGTGGCAATGGACTGGGAAGTGTCATAGATTGCCCATGTAAACCCCGTCTGACACAACTTGCTCCCTTTAATTGTGTCATCGAATTTTCGTCGCTTCAAGGCCTGCCACGCTCGAACATGCATCTGGAACATGGATAGCGCACTAATCAACACTGACAATATCGTACAGAGAACAAGTATCATGTCCTGAAGCCTATGAGTATTGCGTGTTATTCAAGTTGGCCCAAATCGTTGGTTACCCGCCCGTCATGATGACCGGCATATTGCTTTTTGAGGGGTCTAGAATATGCACAAGTCATGGTACATGTTGAGCTAGCTCTTTTATGAGGGGAACCACCTTTTTCTGCCTAATTGATAGTCGCCTGGATGTTCAGCACAGATGAGTTTCGGCAAAGGGCGAATGGATCAAGCTGGCCACTTCATTCTCTGTGAAAGCCACGAGATATGAGCCAAGCTTCTTCGTTAAGCATGCCAGTAAACCGTTCTGTGAGACTATTCGACGTGCAGTTTGCTGAGTAACGTACGGAGTCACGCCCAGCGGATCATTAAGATAGAAACCCTAGAGTACGAGCAGGATTTCGGATCAGAGCTGTACGAGTGGAGCCAAGATCCTCAATCAAGCCAGATGGCAGGCTTGTGAGGCCATTCATGAGCCTTGAAACAAGTCCAAGAGACCACCGAGGTGGTCCAGACGCTTCCTCGACATTGATATGACATGACAAGCAAAGAGCCAAGATATACGGCACGGAGCTTTCTGAGTTTAGTGCCGAACATTCGGCATTTCTCCCGAGACCGAGAACATTTTTGCATGACCAAGTCAGATTGAACATGAGAAAATAATGTCCCACTCAGTACACTGAGTGGGACTTCTTAGCTACTGTTGCAGCTGGATGCAAGGCTCGCACTCTGTTTAGGAGCTATGCGGTGCAAGGTTGTCGATACGCTTCAGCAACTTGACGAAGGTAACGCGAAGTGAGCCTGCTTATCCCAACCGTCCAAATCGCAGTCTCTTTAATTCGAGCTCAACCTCCTCGTGTTTCGTCGATCTTACCTGTCCACATTACGCGGGAGAAAGTCGAGAATCTAACGCCAGCAGCACAGACGCGAGGAAGCATTGTCGAGTCCTGCTGATCGTCCGATTGTCATTTTTCCGTATCATCCTCACCGCTTACCCCCAGTGCGAGATTCCATGATCGCCGAAGTTCTCCGGCCGAAATATCCTGCAAGGATCTGATCGATAGAGCAATCCGATCCCAGGCATACTCTACTAAACAGAAGCACCATTGCTCTACGCCCTCCAATTTATGCTCATCGTGTCAGCCAGGTCTGCTATGCCCGAACGTTCTCAAATTATATCTCAGCCGCAACATGTCCTCCTCAGCCTCAGGAAGCCGCCTGAGAGACCGCTGTGGGGCCAAAAAGTCCTCAGCAGCTTAAACTTGTCCAATTGGATCTGGAGATGTAGATACACGACGATCGCTATCGAGTCTAAAGTAAGACCGGTTTGAATTTTCCCCGCTTGCACTTGTCGAGCTTGAGTGCGTTTGACTTTTGGTCTAGCCAAAGATACCATACATGTACCAGCGGCAGCTATCTGCTCCGTGCTTATACGTGTTGGTTCAGATGTGCGAGACGCCAGACGAGTCTTGCCATATCAGTCTCGTTGATTCGGGGCTATTGGTTCGAAGCCGAGTCTTTCTTGCTGGGTCAGAGCCATAGCCAGAAAGAATGTAAAAAGGGTCTGCTACCGCACTCTATCTCTCATCGAGCTTCTCTCGCATCCCTTCTTCAACGCTCTTCTCTTTCTACCTATCTGATATCATGGCCTTTCCGAACGACGCTGCAGCGATATCCAATGTCCTTGACCTGAAACAAGGCTATCTCGACGGAGGTATCGACGGTGTCGATGTGACCCAAGTCAAGGCCCGGTATGGCGAAGAACGAGCGAGGCGTCTTCGCGATGAAGGAAACAAGCAGTATGTCGACCCGTCAGTTGTGAAAGGATTTGGACATTTTCAAGACGACCCCTGGGTCGACTCTGATGCCGTCAAAGATGCTCAGACCATGTTTCCTAACAATCGCTGTCGCTTCCTGATATTTGGTGCCGGCTTTGGGGGAATCCTCTACGCCATTCGCCTGGTCCAGGCTGGTTTCAATCCTGATGACATTCGCATTGTCGATACCGCGGGAGGTTTCGGAGGCACGTGGTATTGGAACCGCTACCCCGGCTTGATGTGTGATATCGAGAGTTACATCTACCTTCCCCTCCTTGAGGAGACAGGCTATGTTCCGAAACATCGTTTCGCATATGGCAACGATATTAGAGAGTACGCGGAGCTCATTGCCAAGAAGTGGAAAATTTTCGACAGCGCCGTCTTCCAAACACTGGGACGGAAGATTGAGTGGGACGAAGCGGCCAAGGAATGGAAGGTTGAGCTGCTCCAGCAGCGCAAAGACAGCAAGCCGCAGGTCTTGAACGTATCCTCGCAGTTCGTCGCTCTTGTCAACGGGCCGCTGAACTTTCCCAAGCTGCCCGACTTGCCTGGTCTTCTCAATTTCCAGGGCGATGTCTTCCATACGTCACGCTGGCGATATGACAAGACTGGCGGTTCGCAACAAGATCCACAACTGACGAAGCTCAAAGACAAAAGGGTAGCCATCGTTGGTACAGGTGCCACTGCTGTCCAGATTGTGCCTGAGTTGGCCAAGTGGGCCAAGCATCTGTACGTCGTACAGCGCACACCTGCTGCAGTGGACGTTCGCGACCAACGACAGACCGATCAGAAATGGTTTCAAGAAGAGGTCGCAAAGGGTGCCGGATGGCAGAGGGAACGGGTCAGGAACTTTCATGAGCACTTTACCACAGGAAAAACGCCCGACGTGAACCTCATTGATGATGGTTGGACTCGTGCAAATGGCATGTGCGCCATCGCAGGCAACCCTGACGGGCCACAAACTATGGAAGAGATTCCGGAGTACATTGAGAAATTACATGCCATTGATCTGCCGAGACAGAACAGGATTCGGCAGCGAGTCAAGCAGATAGTCCAAGACCCAAAGGTCGCCGACGACCTGATCCCTTGGTATCCGACCTGGTGCAAACGCCCCTGCTTCCACGACGAGTACCTCGCCGCATTCAACCGAGACAATGTGACCTTGCTCGACACAAATGGTGAGGGCCTTCGAGAAGTCTCCCACAATTCCATCACAGTCGCTGGTGTGTCATATCCTGTTGACGTGATCATCTGGGCAACCGGCTATCGAGCTCCGTTCATCGGCAGCCCAGCCGAGAAGGGCAACATGACAATCTTTGGCAAAGGTGGCGTCTCGATGAGTGATGAGTGGGCACGCAATGGAGCCACGACTCTACACGGCGTGATTGACCATAACTTTCCGAACCTGTTCCTGTCAGGTCTTTGGCAGACATCTCTCAGCGGCAATGTCGTCTTCAGCACCGACGAGTTGGCGAGACACGTTGCCTACATTATCTCAGAATCCCAGCGCCGCTTTGCAGCCACTGGCCACGGCAACGAGAGTTTCGCAATCTCGGCGACTGTGGATGCCACGAAAGATTGGGCAAACCAAATACTCATGCGTGCGGCACCAATGGGAGCTGCTGGCGGATGCACACCTGGCGTCTTCAACGCTGAGGGAGACCTGGATCGCATTCCTCCAGACCAGATGATGAAGCTCGTAAAATCAGGACTTTGGGGCTTGGGCATGGAAAGCTACTTGGCTCAGTTGAACGCCTGGCGGCAGGACGGTAGCATGAAAGGTATCGAGATCCAGGCTTGAGTCGAGACATGAGATGAGAGCCTGATTCATTCCTGCTAGCGTTCACTCACTTCCTTCTAAGAAGCTAAACAATCCATGTCGTCTGAGAATTCTCGTACTACCTCACCTTTGAAATGGCGATTTCTGTAACTTTCCGAGATGACCATGACAGTGCATTGGCGTTGTTTTTTTTTTGGGTTTTTTTTTTTTTTTTCAGCATTCGTGTTTTCCAAAATGTGGTAGTTCAGGGCACGTCAACACCGCAAAGCCTATGCACACAGTTGTAGTGGAAAGTGGCCATTTCGACCACTTGGTTTGAAGCAAGTCGGAAAATCGAATGGCCTTCTATGAGATGATTCCTGGCCGTTTCTTTCTTTTCTTGGTTTCTTGTTACTACTTATTGAACATCAAAAAAAAAGAGGGAGAAGAGACGAAATAAAATAACAGTTCGGGCTCGAGCCAAGCCAGCCACATAGCATTTCATGTATTTCGTGTAAATGTTGTAGCAGACCGCACGTGAGGATCATGTGGGAAGAATTAGTGCAGTGCAGTACAGAATTGCTTTTACTACTTTGCTACTTATTGATCAATAATCAAATACTATTCTGGCTACGAGCGGTAGAAGAAGAATGCTTTGTGACTCAACTCCAAAAAGTTCCCCTGCAGAAGAACACACCATGATCGGCGTGATGTTTCAGGCGCCAGTCATCTGCATCTCCACACCAGTAGCATCAAGCGCAAGACACAACAAGATGCAGGACGGCACGCACGAGTCGATCTTTGCCATAGAGAGATGTCAATGAAAGCACCTTGCACCCATCCGTACTATTAGCATGGAAGCCTCTGCAGCCTTGGACTCGCATTCTTAGCTACATACGGGCCGTTACCTTGCACTGGCAGTTGAGTGAGTTCGAAAAGGGTGAAGGCTTCATGCAGGATCCAGCATGCTTTCCAAGTATGCAGTCATACCAAGGGATCTGCCTCAGAGCACTGTCCCTGGGTACAAGTATGATTCTTTCTCAATGTCAGTTCCTTTTGTTTACTATTATGCACTGCGTCGTCAGTCTGTCAATGTCTTTCGCGTCTTCCAGCAACACCAGATATGGAAGTGTTGAGCGAGGATACGTCAACGCAATCACCGGTACGCTTGCTTATTGGAAGTGATGTGAGTCCTAACCTTCTCATGTGACAGATCGAACCAAACTCCTCTAACACGGTTATTAGGTTGCCATACTTACCACATTTACGCTTGCCTCCATCGTGAGCGTGGTGAGGTATACGGTACAACAACGCAAGCACGGTAGCCTACTGATTGAAGACTATGTCCACATCGCAGCTCTTGTACAATGCTTCATGTACTTCGTCACGAAACAGATCTACACAGACAGCGCCTTCTACAATGAGATCAAAGACGCCTCTCTGAATGGCTTATGGATCACGGTCTTCAACACGTGGACCGTGAGCAGCCTGCTCTACGTCACCACTTTGTACACCTCGAAGGCCGTGTTCCTGACACTATACTGGCGTCTCTTCAAGGTCTCACGAGGCTTTCGCCTCGCGTGGAAGCTCGCAGTTGCATACACTGCACTGGCACTCTTGGTAGCTTTCCTGACGCAGTTCTGGCAATGTGGTGGGAAGCCGACTCATTATCATTGGAACAGTGAGTTCTAAGAGACATCCCAACGTCAACACATGTATACAGAATAAAACTCCTCACACATCACAGATTCCGACTGTAAAACCAGTCCTCCAGGACAATGGAAGCTAATCATCGCCGCGATAACACCTGCTGGCGACCTGAGCTCCGACATACTAAGTATTTCCACCTGCGCTGTTTGCTCTGTTCACATCGCACCACCAAGCTAATCATACTCGCAACCCAGTAATCGCAATACCGGTCTACATGCTCCTCCGATCACACACGCAAAACTCCAAGAAACCGTGGCTCATACCCATCTTCCTCCTCGCCATCGTCGCAGCAGCCATCGATGCAGCGACATGGGCCTTCCAGATCAACGTTGCAACCCAGAACAGCCCAGTGAGCGACTCGCTCGCCAGCTTCCTAACGCTAATGACACCACCGTTTGCCGTTATTCTGGCTGCGCTGCCAGCCATTGTCTTCGCCATCTTCAGAAACGCCGGCCACCCACGCCGAGGCGACCATGACCCAGTACAGCTGCTGCTGCAGCAACAACAACAACATCATCATCATCATCATCATGGAAGGCAGCAAGAGCTCGGATCGCCGGCTGCAGCAACTCCCCGACTATCACAGAACCGCTGGCTCGCCATTGGTCGGCGTGGTCGTCGGCGGCAGAGCGAGCTGGATCTGGAGAGCACGGTAGAGGAAAGTGGGAATGTACAGTCTCTGAACGCAACGCGTGGGCGGATCAATCCTCCCGCTATCGAAGAGAGGGGAATGCAGCAGGGAGAGCGGGAGAAGCAGCCAGAATGGCACGAGGAGGAACTTGAGCAGCATGATCAGTGCCCATGATACCCAGGCAAAGTATGATATCAATTTCGAGAGATGGAGGCTTAGCTTGACGGTTGATGGAGGATCCCAGCTGCATGTAGAGATGGAGTATCACCGACAGCATACAGCCTGATAGCATACAGCCCGTTAGCGTGCAACCCCAGTTAGCATGTAGCCACTCTCATATCCCCCATGTTATGTACAACCAGTAGCTCAACTCAATCCAAAACTTGTAGTCAACCATCACACAGACTGGCCATTGCACGGGCATGACCATTCTTACACAGAACATAAGAAGCAAGGCACCAAAGCGTCAAAGCTTCAAAAGTTCAGGCACGGACAACTCTTCCATTCATTTCATTCCTCAGCAAGTTCAAGAAGGAAAAAAAAAAAGTTATGATACATGAATAGTTTTCTACTCTTTCTCGCTCTCTCCTACTAATCCGCGCGTCTACACACTTGACCAGCAGCCGTTTCCCCCATCTGTCGCTCGAGCAAAACACTGTTCGCAAAAGTCTCTCTCGGTCGGTCCATCCATCTCAGCCACCATGCGTGTGTCATGTGTCATGTTTGTATAGATATTAGCCACCTGAGCGAATACCACACACACAGACACAAATCCCCTCCGCGTACAAGAGTCGACTTCTCCGCTCCATCGTATCCGTGTCGTGTTTAGAAGATTTTGAAAAAAAATTGGAAAATGAAAGGTCTTGAAGGTAAGAAGTTTCGAATCAACCTCCAGGCTCGGTTGAGAGCTGCGGATCCCATTTTTGCTGGTCTTCGTCAACCAAAGAAGCGAGAGGCAGGAGCCGCAGAAAGTTGTTGACTCCGAGTGGTAGAATTATTCAGTTTTGGAAACAAGAAGGGGTTGAAGGATGAGGTGCCAAGTTCCCAAGGTCCGTGGCCTGACGTTCGAGTTTTTTAGTTTGTGTGGGGGTATCAAAATAATGCAGAATCGATTTCACAGTCAACATGTTAAAAAAAAGGAGCGCCGTCAGTCATTTCGTAGTTGAACGTCCGCGGGATCTTTCTCGGTTTTTTTTCTTCTCCCTCTCTTCTTTTCCTCCATCGAACCTGTCAGACAAACAGACAGGTTCCCTGGAGGCTGTTAGACTATGATGATTCCCCACCAACCGGCTTCCTCGAGATCTTGGGCGCCTCGCCGCCGGCGCTGCCGGTGCTGTCGGCACTTGACCGGTTAGGTCCGAGTGCGCTGGGTGGCGGTGCTGTCCGGAGAGGCGTCTGCTGAGGGCTGCCGCTCGAGTTGCTGCGTTCCCGGCCGCCCATGGGCATCTGAGGTCCGTTGGGTCCGGGGCTCATGGCGCGTGGCGGGCCGTTGCGCATACCAGGGCCGGGGCTCATGTTGCGAGGCGGTCCGTTCATCATTCCGGGGCCAGGGCTGCCCATCCTGGGTGGGCCGTTCATCATACCTGGGCCGGGGCTACCCATGCGGGGAGGGCCGTTACGCATGCCAGGACCAGGGCTGCCCATGCGAGGGGGACCGTTGCGCATTCCAGGAGGCGGAGGTCCGCCAGGGCCTCGCATCGGGCCAGGTCCGGCAGCGGGTCCGTTGGTCAGGTTGCGTACTGAGCCGGCTGGAGAGTCGGGACGCATCATCTGAGGGCGACCGCCCGGGCCGGCTGGTCCCATCGGGCCCATGGGGCCAGGTGGACCACCCATCTGCGGAGAACGGGGCTTGACGGGGCGGGCTGACAGGCAGGTGCGAGGCGCAACACCTTGCTGGCTACCGTCGAGACGGCTGAGCAGGGCCCATCCGTCATCGTATTCGTGAAGCATGCGGACCAGCTGACCAGCCTTGAGCTCGAGTTCGTCGTCCATGGAAGGCTTGAAGTCAAGCGCGATGCGGTGCACGGGCTTGTCCTCGATTGTAAAACCTCCAGCAGTGACACCAGCACCTGCAGCTCTAGAGGCAGTTGACTCGGTTGGGCTTGGTGCAGCTTCGGGCTCTTCTTTTTTATGAGACGCTGCACCAGCGATGGCGGCAGCACCAGCGGCACCCACTGCAAGACCGACGCCAGCAGCCAGGGCTGTCGACTCGGCGTCGGTGACTTGGTGGCTGACACGGAGAGATTCGGGCACGGGGCTAGGGCCTGGGCTGGGAATACGAGGAGGCTCTTCTGCATCAGGGCCGGCTGATGTGCCTGGTGCGGATGAGTTGCCAGGCAGCTCAGCGTGTGGTCCGAATGGGTTTTCGTCGTGCAGCGGCGACACTGGGGGAGATGGTGCAGCGCGGGTGGCCATGTAGCCAGCACCAGCGGCGGCGGCACCTACGCCGGCGCCCATTGCAGCACCCGACATGGCGCCGGCACCGCTGCCGCCCATCATACCACCACCCATCATACCGCCACCAGGAGCGGAGCCGAATGGTCCCTGATTCTGCACCATTGGCGGCGAGATGGGTGCGTTGACATTGTCGCTGAACGGGTTGCTCTTTTCGTGCTGAGCCTCCTGCTCGGCCCGCTGCTGCTGCTGGCGCTTCATGAAGAAGAATGCGAGGCCTGCCAGAGCTGCAATGCCGAGAATGACACCAAAGGCAATACCTGCCTTTGCGCCTCCACTGAGACCAGTAGAAGGAGCGGCAGTGGAGGAGCTGGTAGCAGCAGAAGAGGGCAATGAAGCAGTTCCGGTCACGCCGTTGTTGTTGTTGGCGTTTACAGACGCACTTGTTGGTGACACAGAGACTGGCGACGTGTTGATGCTGTTCATGAGGCTGGTCGATGGAGCAGCCGCCGAGTTCGAGTTAGCTGCAGCTGCAGTTGTCTGCGCAGCCGGAGCAGCGCTGGTCTGCTGCTGCTGCTGCGACTGTGGCTGGTCGGGCTGCTTTGGAGAGGCAGATGCCGCTGGCGCAGCTGGTGGTGATTGACCGATGGTGGTGTAGCCGGCGACGGGTCCGCTGAAGTCGGCCGAGACGGTCACGTAGACGATAGGGACTGCAGTAGCAGCCCCTCCGCTGTCGCCGCCGCCGCCGCTGTCGCCACCGTTGTTGCCTCCGTTTCCACCTCCATTGTTGTTGTTGTCGTTGCTGCTTCCCTTGTTTCCACCGTTACTTCCGCCGTTGCTTCCACCATTGCTACCTCCACTGTTTCCGTTGCTGCCACCGTCTCCGTTATCATCATCATCATCACTTCCACCGCCTGTGACGCCGTTGATGATGTCTCCAACACCTTGTCCTATGCTGCCTAGGTTGGGAATTTGTCGCTTGTGGAAGCGCGAATGGCTTCTCCTTCCTTCGGCGATTGCCATTTTGGCCGTGTAAATTTGTCTCGATGCACCGTCGTGCTTGTCGCAATGTCAGAGTATCTGACTATCTTATTGGATTCTGTCGCCGACCGGGGCAGGCAGAACTTTGAGCGAGGATCGAGTATGTCGTAAGCTGTTAAGAGAGTGTCTGGTGAGTCGTAGTGATTTCGTTATCGGGACCTTTGTTTGCACGATAGCTGCCGCAAGATCTAGTCTCACAGTAACAGTACTTCCGTGAAGGTAACCAGACCACCTCTTGTCCCTGGAAAAGAGAGAAGGGAAAAAGAAAAGAGCGAATGTGTAGTGAGTGTGGTTGAAAGAGTGTGAGGGCTGTGAGAAGCACACAGGAGTCTCAGTCGTCGCACTGCTGCGCTGTTTGACCTTTTCTGGGAGGCTGATCGCCAGAAGAGTGAGAGTGTTTGAGAATGAGAGAGAGAAGAAGAGAGAGAGAGAGAGCGTATGGCACCGGCGCGAAAAGAGTGACACGCTGGCACGGGGCTTTCTGCCTGCTTCTTTGCCTCCTTCTGGTTCGTAAGAAGGGTTTGGGAACTTGAGACACGAGGCTCTGACAGGCAAGCGGTGGGAGAAGAGGATGAGAGGAGGATGAGGGCGCGTGCGAGAATAGAGAGAGAGGCAGAGGGCGCGCGGGTGGTGGGTAGCGTCGTTGTGTTTTCTGCGTGGTGGATGCGACGCGCCACGGTCCCCGTCTCTCAATTTTAGTTGGTCCCTTGGCAGATGGCCGGCTTGGAGGGAGGGTTAATATTGGGGGCAGGCACGGATGAGTGTAAAGTTTTAGCAGGGCCGGTTGCCGCCCGGGGGAATGTCGCTTCAGCAGCTGAGGATCATCACTACGACACACATGACACTCACTACTTGGCTGCTATCGCCCTCATCGTTATCGCTCCCATTACTTTTCTTACAGAGTACTTGATTTGGCCACCAGTAAGTCCATCTACAGCCTTGCGCCATGTCTTGCTTCACCTCTGCTTAGTTCTATCATTTTTGCGAGCAAAGGAGATTCAGGGTGTGCGGTCCGAGTGAAGCACATTGACCCCTCTGCTTGACTGCCACATGCATTTGCATCGCAATCTTGCATCCTTGAGCCCCTTTTGGACGACGACGACCACCACCAGCAGCAGCCAGCTTGTGATGACAGCTCTTGTGATCGCGCTTGATCTTGACCCTGAGGAATTTTTCCACCACACCATCATCACACCACCGCGATCATGGCTCACATCGCTCGTAGACGGTAGTCACAAGTGAAGGCCGAGTTCGTCTTGTAGCCGCCGAAATGAGGACCCACATTTATCGACGCTGTGATTGGAGTCGCGTACCTGACTAACGCTCGAGCCAGGGGCCAGCGAGGCCAGACAAGGGTTGGCCGGGCACCACATCAAACACCGCCTCATGCAACCAACGACTTGCTTCAACCCCCCTGGCTCCAATCACGTCGAACCGGTGCCTGCCCAGATTCGGCCTTCCGTCCGTCCAAGGGCCGCTGATGAGATGCTTTCACTTCTCCCAGGGCCGGAACCTGGCAAATGATGTCCTCCTCTTCCCCTCACCCACGTCGACGAGCTGCGCGTATGTTGAATAGTTTGCAGGCGCCACATACCCACAGGGCACAAAGTATATGGGTTTCCGGCCACGATGCGGTTGATTAGATTGGCAATTGTAGAGGATGGGTGAGGAATCTGATAGCGACAGGAGGGTGAGGTGGTAGTGATTGTCCACCTGCTTTCTCGTTTATCGATTGCGAAGCGGCCGAGTCTCTTCTGCTGCCTACCGGTTGCCAACGCAAGTTTCTGCGAAGGCCACGCGTGTTTCGACGCGAGACCGTTGCCATGTTTGTTTCGAACGTCAGATTCGCAATTCGACGGACCGTGGCCATCTGCCCTGGATGAATTTGCGGCAAATTCTTCTCATGGTCCTTGGAAAATCCGCCCTACGCGGTTCAACGAGGGTACTTTCGATCCAGTCGACGGCCTTGCGCTGCACACTAGCTTCCAGACAATGGAAATCTCCACCCATTCAGGAGGGATCTATCCTGGTGTTTCGGGTGCTTCTTTGATGGCCAGCCGCTTCTCCCCTGGCCCGGGAGCGGCGTTATTCAAGTTGTGCTGCGATGATCCTCGTCTTTGGCTTGTTTTAAGCAGCGACGATCACTGCCTCAACAAACACAAAAGTCGTCTTATCTTTCGGCTCCTCTGCTGCGATCGACAGATCAAGACGAGCCAATATGCGACAATGACATCGTATTGATCGCTGCTATCATCAGCTGCACGATAGCTTCGCGCTTGGATAGCCGCCCACTCCACAGGTATCTTTTTCTCTCGTTGTGGAGTATGCTGGTGGGCGCGACGACACAATATGCTGGCACTTGGCTGGCTGGTATCGCACCGCAAGCCACAGGGCTCTGCCTATCCGCTGGCGCCGCAGCCGATATGGTCCAGGGGATGCGTAAGCCTTACGGTGTCCATTTTGGCAAGGGCGAGGTACTGTACTTTGAAATTTTTTGGTCTTTTCGAAGCGATCCTACCTGTCAAGCGGGAGCGGCACGCCCGCCCTTCTTCTCGGTCTCATTCTCGGCTCGATAAAGCTTTCTCGGGATGTCAGGTAGACTGTTGTTCCAGACTCGGTGATTCTTTTACAATTTGGCAGGAAAGGAAACCTGTTGATGAAGAACAGTCCATCTTCCAGCTTTGAGAGGCTTCTACCTTGAAACATCTCATCGTAGTTGCAGGTGTAGCCAATACTGTCGTGTCTACCTGAAAAGTCGAGCGCGTGCAACAAAATGTTGATTTCTGCAGCTTGTCGGACTTGACGCCACACACGAGACATCAGCAACCTAGGTAAAATATGCTGGTATTTCAAAGATGCATTCATATAGACATAAAATAGAAATTAGTAATGTAACTCCTATCACAGAATGTATCTTTGTACAGTGAACACTCATTGTCCTCATCATCCAGGATACCGCACGTTGACAAATAAGTGCTCATGACGATCTATATTCAATTCTAATCTCCAGCGCTTATAATTATATTCCCTCGGAGGAACATTCGCATATTTCGTTCGCTACCTTCAGTCTAAGTGTTAAGCCTCTACATGCGCGTGGCTTAGATTGAGGCTCATGGTCACATCCAAGGACTCTAATAAAATTAACTCCGCTCAATCTTTTCCCCCATACATTGAGTGCCATGAGGCCACAAGATCAAGACCAAATAAACCCTCTCCTCAGGTCCCATGAAGTTAAGATTCACAGACACACGATGTGAAACGCAACCTGGCGTCTGTGTGGCCGTATCATACGGTATAGATATCAGAGAGAAGGCAATACAAAGGAAGCTAGCAAAAGATGCACCAAGACGAGATTCTAGGAAACAGAATCAATGGCAGAGAAGTAGGTACATGGATACTGGCAAGGGTGAACACTAGGGCATCAAGGATGGCAAGGTCAGCTCGAACCCGGTTATTTGACTAGTGGTAACACGAGCAAGGATAGTACCCATGAGTGCACTGTAAACAGCAGGTCTCCTTCATCATGCTGTTCTCATCCCTTGTTTCAGTATGTAACGCCTCGACATCCGAGTTGGAAAAATCTTGCTTTTGGTATTTGCCTCTACCTTGAATTGCTCCTTCGATATCGTGATGGTTCGGAGCAAAATGTATATCAACAGACATGAGGCGCGCTCACATCAAACCTCTTTGGAAAAGAACAACATGGCCCTCTTTTTGAGAAACACGCCATAGTGAGGTCGGCTCACTTGATGCAATATGACAACTTTCTTTTCTTTTGTGCAAATCTTTCTCTCGAGCGATACAACAGATCTCTTCTTGAAAGAGATACAACGTCAAAAATCACCTTTATTTGCCGTCCATCTTCCGGCCTCGCCGCCTCATCCGGCTCAGTCTCGCCGCGTCGCGCCTGCTCTCCTCTGTTATCCAGCCCTGGGGCAGGCTGAAGTCCTGCTCCTCCACCTCTGGAATTGGCTGGCCAAAGGCAAACTTGGCTCGGCCACGTCTGTGTCCCGCCAATGCTGCAGCCCGCAGGTGAGGTTTGGAGAAGAAGGATGTGAAGGGTCTCTCTGAACCGGCTGGTGCGTACAAGACCTGCGGTGTCACATCGATGCCGGTTCGCGAGGAGGTACTGATCATTCGCCGGTGTTTGCTCGCGCCTGATGCTCCCGGCGTGCCTGGCGTGCCTGGCACAGACCCAGTGCCGGGCTGTTGGTGGGACAGCGTCTCGCTGATCAGCTGGTTTGCGGCCGCAGCAGCTTGCTCCTCGTCACCGGTAATAGCGGCGGTGACGTCTATATTGGCGGCTAACTGACGTGCTTTCTTCACACCCTTTTGCCGGGCAGTTAAATTTGCAGAAGCTTTTGTCTTTGGCCGTGGACGCTTTCGTTGCTCTTTGCCTCCTTGCTCTTTGCCTCCTTGCTCTAAGCCTGACATCTCAGCCTCGCTGTCTGGCACCTCGCCTACAGCTCCGCTCTCGTCTTCCTCCTCCTCCTCCTCCTCCTCCTCTTCTTCTTCTCCTTCTTCTTCAGATCCAGAGCCTTCTTCATCTTCTCGCATACTCGCCTCCTTTTCCAGCTTCAGCCTCTTCTCCTCCTCCCGATACCGCTCAAACTTGTCTAGCATGGCCTTGACCTCCGATATGACGTAGTCACGCTTGACTTCCCACTTGTCACGTTTCTCACCATCCGTAACGCCGCTGATGCCCATTTGCCTGAGCCAGTCCCGGCCGAGCAGACCCTCATAGAGTCGTTCCAGTTGCACCTTCTCATGTTGTGCCTTCTCTTTCTCAATGTTCCTCAGCTGTTTCTCTTGCCTCTCGCCCCGTTGATGGGCCGGCCTGAAATGATCCTCACCTAGAGGGTCTTTTGTGGGATGTCGCGGAAGAGCAGAGGCTAAAGAGGCGAAGGACACGCGGGTGAAGCTTTGTTCTGCGGGAGGCCCGGCAATTATCGACGGAGGTGGTTGGACGGCGACTGGAACGTCATTCGCTATCGGGACAGCTGTTGCTCGAGCCCGCGAGCCAGAAGGAGAGGCGAATGGTGTCAATGCTACTGGTGTGCATGGTGTGGGCGGGGCTGGGAGGATGATTTGACGGGCTCGAGAGGGTGTCGAGGGTGCTTTGATGGGCTCGTCAAGGATTTGGAGGCGTGTTTTGTAGCTAATTGGGTCTGAAAGGGGTTATTAGCCATTGCCATAGATGCTGAGGTGGGATGGTAGACATGGAGATTGGCAACCACCAACGACTCTCACATGCCACATTCAGCTCGCTTACCTTGAGGAAGGGGTTCGTCGGCTATAATCTCGTCCCAGTTTGGAAAGTATTGGGCCAGCTCACTACGGGCCCGTGTGCCTCCATCGTGGGAGCGGAGTGACCGCTTGTCCTCCGCCTTACTTTGCGGCGGTTGGGGAGGTTTTGGAGCAGCACCAGCACCAGCACCGGCACCAGCACCGGCACCGGCACCGGCAGCAGAGGTTGTTATTGTTATTGTAGCATCATCATCAGGCGTAAGTAGTAGAGGAGGAGGATTGGAGAGGGAGGATGTTCCTAGTAATGAAGGCGGAGCTGGGCTGTCCGATACTATCGTGTCCTTGCTCTTTATGTTCAACGCCGACGCGTGCTTAGTTTGTCGAGCAAAGGCAGCCTTGATTGTGTTCAACGCTGTTGACGACGAGGAGCTGGCTTTTGAGCGATTTGAAGATGGCGTTGATCCCGACTTTGATTTTGCTGACACCCCTGCTTTGGTCCCCTGTGACAGTGCTGCTGGTGATTTTATTGTCTTTGCTCCTGCTCCTGCTGTTGCTGTCGCAGCTGTGGTAGGTACCGCTGTCAGTGTGTTCGCCCGGCTGGTGCTGCCCGCGATGCCTGCTGTTTTGGCGGGTGCGGGAGCGCGCCCCGGCGCACGGTCGGAAAGGCCTGTCGCTGAAGTCGTGAGGCCTTTGATGGGAGAGAGCAGTCCGTTCGTGAATATTTTCGGTCTCGACGACAGGACGTGTGTTCCCAGTTTCGGCCTCTTTGCCTCCTTGTGTAGATCCTGACTCTCTTCAAAAGCCCGTGGCTCGTGCGGTCTTTTCTTGCCGATCTTGTTGCTGGTGCTGCTGTCACTGCCGTTGCCGTTGCTGCCGACGTGATTTCTGCTGCTCTTTGCTTCGTCCTTGGGTCCCTCAGACACGTGTGTATTGTGATGATTGTCGGAGGTCAAGCGGGCCAAGAAGGGCATGGTAAACAGGGTAGGCATTGAGCATTGCTGGCTGGGAACGATGTCCCTACCTTTCATCCAGCCTGAGGGGCGATCTTTTTTCTTTGGTCTTGAGATGCCGGTCCTGGCGTGGGATTGGGAGGGGGCAAAGAATACGGAGATACACGCTAGCACTCACGGTGGAAAGATGAGATCACGACGTGGACAACGACTGGATTAGGTAGGAATTCCGATCTCAAGATACCTGCACACGCTTGAGCGCAAGAACTACTCTCCCTCACTAATTAGGAGACCCGTCGTCGTCGACCTTGCCGACCAGAGGAAAAGGGTAAAGGGTAATTGGCACGTCCGCTGCATCCAGCACGGTTCCGGCTGCTCTGTGCTGCTTTGGGCGCGACGCTGTCCGCTGGAACATCAACTCATCCTCTAATCTTGCTATCTATCCGTGTTTCCCTCGCCAAAATCGCTGCATCTACCATCCCAGATTCAGTGATTTCACTCTCCCCCCTGATGACATGTACTGACCAAAAATGTAGTCAGCAAGAAGTTCCAAGTCCGAGGCCTCTGTTTCTCTTCATTCGTTTTTGGACTTCCTGGTATATACATTTGCTGGGTGGAGAGCCCTGATTTCTGAATCAGGGATGTATGCTTGCCAACAAGAATTACTACCCGTCCTCTTAGATGGCTGCTGATGCTATGTATTTTTACCCCTCAAACACCCTTTTCTTCGTATAACAGCTGCTTTCTAAACAAGAACCTGTCGAATTGAAGTCATACCTTAACTGTTCGTACGTTTCGCGTCCACCATGCCAGCCAAATCAATCTTCATAGAGAATCTTGGACAATAGGGCCTGAGCCTTGCGTCCCAAACAATGATCTGTTACTCTGCCTTTGATCGCATGGGGCCGTTGATCTGCTTCTGCTGAGGAGCTTCCATGATCTCCTTGCTATTGGCCGGCTCGGCTTTGGGTGTGATAGTGAGACAGTTGATTCCTAGGTAGGAGCAGATGCTGTTGATGACAAGCGCCGCCCAACGGAAGTAGACAATGTTGGCAAACACGAAGTAAGCTCGAAGATACAGGAGCTCTTGAGCTGCTGTGAGCGGAGCGAAGCCAAAAAGAGGCAGGTTGGCCAAGACAGCCCCGCCAACCAGTGGTCCCAGGAGGATGGTCCACATAGGGAACGCCTGTTTCGTCAGGTGAGCCAGAATGATCTTGGTCGTCATCCGGCCGAAGACGAACGACAGGGTCAGACAAAGTAGAACGAGCCTCTCATCTGAGAGGATATGAGTGTATGGTGATCCGAGCCAGGCGCAGAGGGAGCCGGTGTAGATGATCATCGGTATCCAATCTATGAAGACCGGAGCGATAGGGAGACTGTTCCTTCGTCTCGCCTTGATGACATTGAAGACACACTCAGGTAGGTGGGCGATGAGGAAAGAAACTACCAGGACAGGCACCCAGATGTCGACAAAGGTGAGCTCACCAAGGATGTTTTCGTATCCGAAAAGACTCGATAATGGCTGCCTCCACGTAGCTGGGCCGAAGTATCCGGATGCGATCATGAACGAGCAGGCCATTATCAGGCCTTCGGTGGGGCCGTTGAAGTAGCCCAGGTAGAGCGTGTGCGTATGGTAAGTCTCCCATGTGGAAAAGAACATGGGAAGGCAGGGAATGAGAGCCGTGAATGCTCCAGCCTTGGTGTGTCCCAGGCCCATAGCACCGGCCTCCAAAAGGCTTCCAAGCGTGCAGTTCAGTGAGTCAATCCCGTGATCGAAGAGCTCACCCAAAGGACTCGATTGACCGGTGCGTCGTGCCTGCTTGCCATCAATGTTGTCCATTGTCGAATACATCCAGAGGCCAAAGGCGAAGCTGTAGTAGACCCATGACGGCGCTGGACCGATGAGATCGGGGATGTAGTACTCAAGAACGGCCACGTTGGCGAGGATGAACATGAAGCCAATAAGAGTTACCAGATTAGGTGCAAGCCACATTGGCAGCAGCTTGACTGCACCGTTCCACTGTTAGGAGATTCATGTGGTCAGAAATGCGCGATTGTAGCAGACAGTAGAATCTCAGGGGCTCACATAATGTCTGAGGATGTAGTATGAAACATATGACTTGTCAACGCTAGAATACTTGTAGGATTTCAGATGAGCAAGCGCCTCTTCGGAGACTAGCTCGTGAAGCGCGGTTTCTTTGGTTCAGTGTCAGCAGTGGCACTTGAGGGCATCGTGCTATTTGATACTCACTGCGGTCCACATTCTCTGACGTCTTATCCATCTTTGCTGGATGAGACTCTGTGCCCGTCTTCGCGCTAACAAATGCACGACCGTTTCTCCTATGCTATGATGTGAAAGTACTCGAGACCGGCAAGGATGCTATGGAGGTACAAATAAATCACCGCCCCCTAATAGCAGCGGCTGTGGTAACTGAGATACGATGCAGGATGACTCTCCCAAACCACGCGAAGACTTCAATGTATATATAAGAAGGAAACAGCGCAAAGGAGAGGAGCTAAGAGTAAGGGAAGGGTCAAAAATGTAAAATTTTAAGGCAAAGCCGCATCGTCGACGACGCCTGTGAATGGGGAGGGAACAAGCGCGACCAAATGGGGATTGGTGCTTCGCTCCACCGCCTGGCAGCGGCAAGCTTGTACCTAGGTATGCTGCACTGCTGGTATGGGCAACGCTCTCACGGTGGGACTAGTAGTGGTCCTGTACTTGATGGTGACAGTGGTTGGCCGCCAACATTGCCTTTTGGTCAGGGTCTTGATTGACTCGGACTGTGGGCTGTTTTCTCTCTTCTGTACACCAAAGCCATGCCCGCAGCGTAGAAAATCTTTGAGTATAGGCCTTGTTTCGGGGTTGTGATTCCGGATAGAGAACATTCGCCGCTCGCACCTGCTATTTGTTGTCAGACAATTTTTGTGAGAACACAACACGTCAATAACGCCTGTAAAAGAAAAAGATGTTGGTTCAAACACTCTCAAAATAAATAGCGAAGAAGAGAGACAAGGGGTAAAAGACAAATGGTCACTATGAGGCTTGAACTCATGACTTTCGCATTTACCGATCAATGGTATTAGTACGACACTCTGACCAACTGAGTTAAGCGACCCTTTCCCCGTGCTTGAGCCCTAGGGTACCGATGAATCGCATTCGCCCCAAAGACGTATTATATAACTTACAAAAATTTCTGACCAAAAGCTACGTAATGAAAGGTCCTGTTGGCGACATCACTACTTGTAGAGGTATTGACTCCAAATAAAAAGGGCGGTAAGAGCGCTCGTCCGAAGGTATTCACGACGATCAGACGGATGACGCGGAGACGTGAAATCGCGGTTTCCAGGTGCTTATGGCAAAATTTAATAATTTTGGAAGTGTTACCTGAGTGCTACCGGTTCAACTAGAGCATCGTCGCTCGCCGCTCTTGCACGAACGCCCACGTCGGACTATTCCGAAGCGAACGTTTCTCTCGCCTCAAAACTCTCCTCATTGCATTTGTGGCCAACATCTCGAGACATCTCTCTCTCTTGCCTTACCTGTTTCCCATTGAATTTACCTTCACCCCCCTCAGTCTGCTGCCATCCTTGCAGATAAAGAGTCACACTTTCTGTTTTTGCAAGCCTGGATAAAACATTTCATTTGAATAACTTCATTCTTGCGTCATGAAAAATGGTCTCTAGTGTCTAGGGGGCGTGCAAGGATTTATTTCTAAATTAGAAGCTCGCCGCGATAGGTTTCTACCTCACCCAACAATACTCCAGACAGGATCGCAAGTACTGGAT
Organism: Erythroxylum anguifugum; assembly: GCA_027478595.1. Taxonomy (NCBI): domain Eukaryota; kingdom Viridiplantae; phylum Streptophyta; class Magnoliopsida; order Malpighiales; family Erythroxylaceae; genus Erythroxylum; species Erythroxylum anguifugum. Next base: position 86,941 of record JANIPN010303157.1, on the reverse strand, counting down.
GCCCTCCTTCTCTCTGCCTCATAGTCTAGGCAAGCTCGCCTCACAGTCACCCCTGATGGCCTCTCTTGAAGTGAATGCTTCTCGGATCCGGGCAGCTGTCGCCAAAACGGAGAGTACCCTCAGATCCCCCAGCGACCGAAATGCCGATCCAGTGATCGAGCTCATTCGCCGAAACCCTGTCCTTGAACTGGTAGGATTGCTGCAGCCGTACGATCCGCACAACTGAGCTTGCACCGCTCTGCCCCGCCTTCAATATCACGGCCAGCTTTTGCGTTCCCTCGACAGCTCGCTGGAATCCGTCATTTGCACCACCACAATATTGTTGGCCCATGTGAAGCGCACTGTAACCCACGAGTGCTCCTGGCTGCAGAGTCTCGTGAATGTCGAACTCGCCACACCCGGATGCCCAGCAGCTGCACTGCGAGCTGTCATCTGTATTCGGCAGCTGCTCGTTCAGCATCCAGAACGCCGGTTGATCTGGGTAATCTGAAGTGTCACGAAGCCCAGAAAGGGGCATACCGAGCTCTACCAGAATGATCTTGTTGCCACGGAAGCCCTGGAAAGCCTTGTTCTCTGGTGCCGCATTTTGCTGCATCGGCGTGTTCGAAGCCAGGTAGAACCGCTTGTTGTCGGGAATGAGCACGTCCGAGAGTATCTGTGGCACCGCTGCTGGCGAAATGTCCATCTCGCCAGAAGACGGTAAAAAATCTGTATGGCTGTATGCGACAGGATACAGGAAGGTGACATTGTACGCCGACTGTGGTGAGGCTGACGAGTAATACGCAACACGCTCCCAATCACCTGTACTGAGCTGGCCGTCATCTGCTTGCAAGGGCACTTGAGCTGCGTCAGCCGACACCACAGGGTTAGTTTCAGCTAGTGGTTGGCTGCCATGCCTTCCAACTGCTTCTTCACTGGGTATTGCCTTAGTCGTGCATTCACTTTCGGCTGTTGTGGCGGGTAAGGGACTCCACAGCGTTGGTGCGACACATTCCCAGGCGTCGAGGAACGATATCACCTGTCCATCCCATGTTGCCGTTACATAGTCGGTGCAGCTATCATGTGCGATCTTGCGTTCATTGTGGCGTCGCTTATGAGCCGACACGTGAGCTTTGCGTCGCTGTTGAGGGCCGGCCCTTCCGGCGAAGCTCGATTTTTCATGGGACGTCGAGCTGTTGTGTAAATTGTATACGGCAAATTGGTTCAAACGGATAGGGCCACGAAAGACGGCTGTGAGCTGTTTCGAGATCAGAAGGTGCTCGTGAAGTCTACCGCAGGTCGCATCACTCACTCCTTGGTCCAGCGGTGCGATTGGACTTTTGACCGTTTTGTCCTGCATCTTGCATCCGCTCATATCGAAATCGAAATTGACAACTGACTTGAAATCGATTGAGCCATTGAAATGTGTAAAGTTATAGGCGACTGCGTTGCTCGTTGGACCATCCTGTTGACATAGTGCAACGCCGGCTAGCTGCGCACACACCTGCAGCGCTGTACTGACCCTAAACCTCATTGGAGATGCGGGCGGATGGTGACCTGAAAAGTGAATATTGTGATGAAAAAGCTGCGCCTAACTTATGAGCAAGATTTGGATGCGTTTATCTGCTGTGAAGGAATATCGACATCGAGAAATATTGCAAGGTGTGAGGCGGAACAAGGGATAGAGGTATAATATTTCTAGGTTTGATGCATGACTTTGTTAGAGTATGATACACCTTTGCTATCGAACTCTTAAAAAGCTCTCATTTAAGCTGAATAGTAATCTGCCGTAGCAATCGTTTGTACAAGCTGCGTTTCGGGCAAAGCTGTGCCTGCCTCAGATGTTCCCACCGCCTTTTCAGGGCAGTAGTGATTTGCCTGTTACTGTTACACAATCGACACCATGCGCTTCTTGTGATATGAAAAGGCAGGCGCGTCTTTGACAAAGTCACAGGAAACAGAGACAACTGCACCTTTAGGTAGTAGGATTCGGGTAGCTGACCCGGGGCCGGCACCATAGGTAATTGCCTGAGTAGACAAGAGCTGATCGAGCTGTGCTGAGATGATTGTCTATCATTTTATCAATCGAGTAAATGGCGTCGCTTTTGTTGTCTCTGTTTTGGGCAACCATGATATGTTTTGAGAAGGCTTTGCTCGACATTGGACAACATGGCATTTCGTCTGTTCAGCCTGCAGCTCTGGCAGCCTCCACGCTGCTGGTATGAGCCAAAAGCAGTTTGCAGTTTGTCAACATGTACTTGCATGCGTGAGTCCATTGCAAATCACTGCTTTGACCAAGTCGGATTGAGACACCGTTGATAGCGTCTTTTTCGATCGTGTACATCAATGCAAAACTGTTGGCACCATTGCCCCTACCTATGATGAACTGCTCCAGCTGACTCATGCAGTCCAGGAAGGCAACCATGGCATCATTGAATCGTCTATGAACGATGCCCTTCGCGATGGGCAAGTCGCCGCTTGAGAAGAGGTCCATACTCGTAATCTTGGGCTTGCCGTCAGATGCTGATACTTTCTCTGCCTTGTCAATCTTGGTCGTACTGCCCATTGGGCGTATCTTGTAGCCTTGGAAGATGAAACCAAGCTTTTCGGCAACGGTGGTGAGAAGCAATGCGGCCAAACCCCACGCTGCATTGATTTCCGACCATTCGACATAATGATTTGGGGGAAGCCGACCCAGCCGTAGTCCGTTGATGGTGCCAAATGAGCCATCGTGACCAACAGAGAAAGTGTCGTTGAATACGTTGGTCTTTCTCAGCCTTCCGAGTTGGTCCTCGTCATGACTGTAAGCAGCTGCCTGAGCATCGCGGACGCGCTGCAAGCTGCTGATCTCCTGACCGAACAAGTTTCTTGATTTCCAGAAGGACTGCTCCTCCTTTTCGAGCCGAAGCTCTTCTTCCCTGAGCTCCGCCACTTCCCTCTCGAGGCCCTCCTTCTCAGCCTCTTTCCTCACCAAGTCGTTGAAGGCTGCCTCTTCATCCGCCTTTGCAGTCTCCAACTCTTCCTTGGCTCTTGTAACCTCTTCTGCCGTGGGAGCCTTTGTTTTGAGATCTTTGAGATAGCTGGCAAAAATCTCTCTCTCTTTGGTGGCCGCAGTCAGCCTCGACTGGAACTGCTGTAGGAGAAGCTCGGAGCATTCGCTGCAGATTGGGTAGTCAATGTCCGATCGCGCCGACAATATCTCGAACAGCCGGTTATGTGATTCTAGCTTATGTGACAGCGCCGCATCTGACAAGCCCTGCGCGGAGACGTTAGATGCCGCATGTGTCTTTGACTTTGCCGTCTTGGGTCCAGTAGAAGGTGCATTTGGAGGAGCCTGCAGCTGTGATTCGGTAAGAACCACGAAGGACATGTCCGGGCGGTTTCGATCACCAGTCTGGAATGGCCCTGGGGTGATGCCTCGTCGGGCACTTGGAGAGCCCTGATGATACAGAGCTCTCGAGGAACCCTTTCTCGCATTCTCATAGGAAAGCCTTCGTTCGGGAGCAACAGAGTTCAACACATTCTTTGGGTCTTGATGTTTCTGACCTGTCGCCGAACCAGCTAACAGGTCAAAGCTGGCTGGATTCAGATTGCGCAATGATTCATCTACACGAAGCGGAGAATTGCATTTCTGGCACGCGAAGGCTGCCATCTTGATTCGACGTGCTGCTTGTGAAACTGCCAGCTTACCACACTAACAAATCTTTGCAACTCAACTAAGCTTGACTACTCGCACAGCATATGGACAGCCGTCGAAATATCCTCTGTAGTTAGTGAGGTAGCTACTGGAGCATCTGTAGTGAGGGTATCGAGGCGTCAGCGTGATGTGATCATGCATGTTCGACCACGCCTTGATAGATCGTGAGCGGGTAGCTATGAACCGCAACAGGTTTGGGTCACGTGTGAATGATATCGGAGATGTTGCCGACTCATCTATCAGCAGATGCCGCTTGAATGCAACCTTCACGATGACCGCGCCTCAAACGCGTTCATCAAATTACATTGCGACTCTATCCTCTTACTAAGCAAACTATACCGGCATGTGCTTGTGAATCAGGTCCAAGCTCACAAATGTGCTTGATGGTAGCACACGGCTTATTCACTCCTTTGATTATTTGGTCTCGTCTTCCCAGAAGTTTGCATCATGAGCTACGGAAAGCGCAGGTCGGATGCTTATCTCGACGAGCAAGGACCGAAGAAGAAACGCCAACGAAGACGCTACAAGGAGGTAGGGCGGGATATACTTACCCTCTTTGAAGAGAAAGCACGAAGCGATCGTCGTTTACAAAACGCGTTCGAGTCTATCTTCCAAAAGTATGGACAAGATTTCTCTGGTGTTGGTGATGAGATAGATCTCCAATCTGGACAGATTATAGTGGATAACGGCCACGTCAAGAACCTTAGTCTCGCTCTAGATGACAAGGATTACTCTTCGAAGCAAGTCGTCAATGGCATCAGTCCAAGCCACAAGCGAGCAGTGAACACTACATTGAGGCGATCCAGCAAGACTGAAATAGATGGCGATGACTCTGATAGCAGCGACTTAATCATGAGAAGTCCTGGGCCTTCGCTGCGAAGATCACCACACGTAAAAACGCCAAAGTCAGTCCCACAGATTAAGAGACGACCGGTCAAGTCAAGAGTGTCGGAGCCGCTTATGTCGAAACGCTCGCACAAAGCAAAGGCATCGCACAGCGCATGGATTGCTGGCTTGGAATCTGACGCACCATCCGAAAACGATGCATCCACAGTTGCAAATGGACTATTCAGTGGCGAAATGGCAAGCTCTGAAGTCAAATCTCATCCCGCACAACAGAGGCTTCCCACCGTGAAGGTACTGGTCCCGCAGCTAGATATGTTGCAATACGAGAGAAATGACGGTAACCTCGAAGCGGCCATCTGGGCACCAACTGACGAGGACAGTCCTGCAAATGCATCTGACGAGGACAGCCTTTTTGGCGGCTCATTGCAGGAAAGTCACTCAGTCACCGAAGCGCGCGATGTTGCAAAACCCCAGTCAGATGACCGAGGCTTTTTCGCCACGCCAGATCCGGAGGATGAAAGCGACCTTACTCGACTTCCTGTGTTGAACGACATCTACAGTGAAGGAGCTACCGTACTGGCCAAATCCCCTGTTTACAACACCAGGAGAGCTGCAGCTTCCACGAAACAGCTGGCAGAGACGCCAGAGCTCAACCATGTTTCAGACAGCGAGCATATGACCTCGCTGTCCGCTTTGCAGAGCAGCCTCGATCAGGCGGAGCATGAGGCCGTTCAGACATCATCAAGAACTGGCAGAGCCGTGCCCCCTACTCCCACATCCCGATTACCATTTCCTCAAACGAAGCTTGTTGACTTGGGTATAAGCTTGAAAGCAGAAGTTTCCATGGCTCGACATTCTCCGAGGATCACGCCCAAGAAATCGCCCAGAAAAGGACAGAGCAAGACGCCGCGAAGTGCTAGGGAAACTGAAATGCCAAAAGCTCAGGCACCGCCGAATCAAGAACGCAATTCAGTAGAAAGTACAGCGATCAGTCCCGGCTCGACACCAGAGCTTCCGCAGATGACCGACATGAAGGTGAAGTTGCCTCGAAAAAGAAAGAAGGGCATGCTGTTCGTATCACGCAAGAACAGACAGTCCATGGCCAGGACTGCCTTAAAATCTAGCCCCAGCTCTGCTCGTAATCTAAGCGCGACTCCAACCAGGCAACTCGAGTCAGAGGTACAAGACGCCACGCCAAGCGTTAGCCGGCTTGCAAGTCATACCTCGAGAACAACGCCCTCATCACAACGAAGCAAAGTGAGGCCAGTTGGCGACGACGAGATACTCAGCTCCCCGAGCTACATGAGGCCAGATTCGTACAAGTCAAACGGCAGGCCAACGCGGCGCCTGTTCAGCTCGAGTCTTGATTCGACCACTGCTAGACGATTGTTGTCAAGTCAAGCAGTGTGAACTCCTGAGATCGGACAAGATATCATGAGTAACGATGAAAGCTTGATCCGGATTAGTAAGCAAAGCTATAGCGGCCTTTAAAGCGAGTTCAAAGAGGGATTAGTCATTGAGCAGCCTCGGCGGGCATATCTAGGTACGGATCTGCTTTGGCCTGTCGATTCTATAAGTTCATGCTCAATTCACCTCCTCATGACCTACACCTACCGCCTCTTCCTCTCTAGTCGATAACACCGCTTCTCCGGCATTTCCCGCCTTGGCCCAGAATTTTGAGAGATGCCTCGTGCCTGAATCGCACAACACAGTGACAATCCGGTGACCGGGCCCAAGCTTCTCGGCCAGCTTGACTGCGGCTGCACAATTCACAGCGGAGCTGCTGCCGACGAAGATGCCGTCGTGCTCGACAAGCTCGCGTGCCATCTGCAGCGCCTCGTCATCAGAGATACGAAACGCATCATCGACGAGCTCGCGACCAGCCTCAAAGTTCCGGGTGACGCGATTGATACCAATGCCCTCAACGATGGTATCTACCTGATGCCGGCGTCGCATCCCCTCGCGCTCACGCTCGTCAAACATGACACCATAACGAATCCGGTTGAACAAACCACTGCCCTGCGGGTCGGCTAGAACGATTTGCACGCGGGGTAGCTTCGACTTCAGGAAGCGGGCCACACCACTGATGGTACCACCCGTGCCTGCGCCGCAGACGAAAGCGTCTAAACCACGTGTGCCGCACTGTGCATAAATCTCGGGACCTGTGGTCTCAAAATGGGCACGCCAGTTGTTCTCCGTCTCAAACTGATCAACGAAGTATCCCCGGCCCGGCTTGGACTGGTCGGCTGTGTGATCAGCTGCGAGCGAGCGTGCACGGTTGACAAAATGCATCGGGTCGACAATTCCTGCAGGAGGGACTCGTTCGACTACGGCACCCAGCTTGAGGAGCAAGTCGTACTTTGCAGTTGCCTGGTCATTAGGCATGACGATGTGTGCTTGGTAGCCGCGTGCTCGGCACAATGCCGCCAGGCTTATGCCGGTGCTTCCGACAGTACCTTCGTACACAGCATCTCCCGAATATGGCTTTAGCTGGCCCGACTCTTCGGCCGCTTGTAGGAGACGAAGTGCTACGCGATCTTTGGGCGAGTTGCCGGCTGCATTCAGAAGCTGGATGGGCAGTTGTCAGAGCTGCAGTCATGGAAAAAGGGCACATGAAGCTCTTGAGAGTACCAAACATACCTCACATTTGCCCAGAATCTCACAGCCTGTTTTATCAGACAAGGATTTGATCTTAATTAGTGGCGTGTTGCCGATTGCTCCCTCGATACCTTCAGTAATGAAACCTGACGTTGATGCATTGCTCAAGGCTGTCTTGCTCTCCAACTCGATATTAGAAGAGTCCAACGACGGCGCAGTCTTGCTCCACGCTGCCCTGTTGCGTCGAAACCGCCGTTCAAGATCAGGATAGAAGTCTTTGAAGCCAAGGGTAAGAAGGACGCCTGTGAAGAATGCAGCTGCAGTGTAGACGCGCGCATCATAGGTCCATGACAGCATCTCACGGGGGTCTGAGTAGTTTTTTGTGTTGTCCTCTATTATTAAAGGCGACAGTGTTGTGATAATTTTGATGATGACGTTCTGGATTGTAGCGTGAAAGCTTTTATTAGGCTGTGTCTACCCAGGTAGGCTTGAGAACATCCGTGGATATCGTACGACAAACGGTCGCTAGGGTGATAATAAAATGCATCAAAATTTTGAGATCTCATAGCCAAGGTTAAGAATACAACAGTTAGATATTGATGTCCTTCTGGAAAAAGATATTCACAGCTTCACTGTCACATCAGTAACAAAAAGCTTTTCAAGCAAATCCGCTTTGGCGTTTGTATCACGTGAAAACATCACGTGACATAAACCGCCTGAAATCAGCCAGCTCTCGGCAACACCTCAGCATCTTCAATCGCGTCCAGAGCAGTTGATAGTTACTGGGATTGTGCTCCGCACGGTTGCTCGCATAGGTTCCTGCGCCATAGGACCATGTATAGTATAGGGAGAGCACGTGACCAAGGGCCTCAGAGCTGGGAATGGGGTCATGAAGCGGCGGCAGAGTATGAGGAAGGTACTGCACCACAGTTATTACCGTATATATTGCAGCAGTTATTAGTTTGTTTGTTTTGTCTTGCGCTTTGTAGTGTGCTGCTAGTATTGATACTTGTATGGATGATATTGCCATTATATAATTGATTTAGTAGTCCCTTCAGAGGGCTTGTATTATTGTTGTTCTATGTACGAGAGCTTGCGCTGCCTACTTGCCTACTGTGTGCTGCATATGCTGTATCTACTGTTGTTTTGTTGTTTTCTCTGTGTTTTGCCCCCAGTCCATGTATTAGAGCCTCTGCATAGCATTAAGTCAATGTGGAAGCTTTGCTACTCACTCGTCTGCAGGTTCTGAGCACTGAGGCCTCTGACAGGATGGATGCCGTATTCCTTCCTAGGCAACGACAGTCTGCTAATGACTGGATTGTTTCAAACCTCATATCTGTTTCACTGGTATACTGCATGTTCCACCCAGTCAGTCGACAGTATTTTGCACCAGAATAAGGGCTGTGACACCTGAAATGATCACTTCCCGCACACCGACACAGCTGTAGATAGTACCGAAAGCAGAGCACACTGCTACAGGAAGGCGCGACTGAAGGACCTGCTTGGTCTAAAACCAATTGCATCCAGCCACGGAGCCTGTCTCGATTGCATGCCCTACTCTTGACCGTTCCCACATAGAATCTGCCTGGGTAGTAGTATTAGAACTCTCGAAATGCGTGCAAGATTGCATCGATGAGGCTCACTAGTTCTTTCGATCAAGTTGATTACATAAAGCCATCAGAGTTCAAGAGGCTCTTGTTCACCGGTAGTGATCACATTAAATTTTGAATATTATCAGCATGTGCCCAGGCTCGTGGAAGTTTCGATAGTTTGGAGCTTCTGCGAAATGAGATGCAACATGCTCTTGGTAGGCTCTGAACGTCAAGCTTGCAGAATGGGACAGTAGTCCTTGAGCACCAGCCCATCAACAGCCAGTTGAGACTCCATCTGAAAAGTTTTCTCCCTAAGTAGCTAACTGACGAAGGCCCGCCGACTCAAGTCACCATATGATGCCATTTCCAACGAATCATCTGGCTCGTGATACTATATTTCGACTCCCTGCAAATCAACCACCCGATGGCCCAGCAAGTACCTCGCCAAGTCTACCAAAGCTGCAGCTGCTTTCATTTCTGACGACACTTATGGATGGAGAAAGAGCAGGATCTAATTTGAATGGAACAAGTCGCATTACTGAAGGAGGAGTACTGGTGGCGTGAAGTCTCAACATGGCCATGCAGTGTACCCTCAAAATCCCTCCGTCACTGGCCAATCCGCTGACAGCGGAGAGAACCTCTTTAATGGAGGAGGCGGGGGGGGGGGGGGTGGACCAGTGGCAGTGTGAGCGAGGATGCCCAGCCATCACCGATGATGTGCTTCCCTGCAGACTGACCTACCGCTGGTACATGCCGCTAGACTTGACCCGAACAGTGGCAAGCCTCGTTGCAGCGCACCCCCGGATCACCCGGCAGTCTAGCCTTGACCCAGTCGGCCGCAATCGAAAAACGTGCAGCATCGTTCCACGAGGAGAAAGACGCTGCTGGCCCACTCTGTGTCTGTCATTGTCGCTGTGCTAGCCAATTCAACGCGTGACTCGGCACGTCGCCAGCCAGTTCCCTTTCTCAACAGAGACATACATCACTATCTGTCCATGCATCCATGGTGCAGGAGTCGTCCTCAAGCCGCATCGTGCTCACTCCATTCTGCAACCCCATGGGCGGCTGGTGAGGGATGCCAATCTCTCATCCAACAAACAAACAGGCGGCAGCCGCCTGCCTCCTTTTTCCCTCCCGCTCGGTCTGGCCTCGCCCGCCAATTGAGCCGTCGGCAGCATCAGCACCAGCAACGGCGCCACTGGATTCCGCACTGCGACTGGAGGAAAGACGTCGCTGTGATGTGCCCTCCGCTCAGCCTGCAGGGGCTGGGTCAGTGGGCACGTGGTGATGCTGGAAGAACCCGCTGAGGATGCCGAGAAATAAAAAAAATAAAAATTGGAAAAACAATAGACTCTGCACCCTCTGCTGAGTTCGACTAAAGCACAATGGAAAGAGGTGGTTGGTTACACCGCTTAGTCGCACACAACCCACTTGACCCTTTCCTACCTCGCCAAGGGGTGAAAGGAGAAGAGAGAGAGAGGGAGAAAAAAAAGGCGACTTGTGTCATAAGGGTTGAAGCAGCCGACGAACGCCTTGAACCTCCACCCTCCATCACAATGGACACTAGAGAAACTTTTCTTCACTACTCTTGCATCTCTTCAAAAAACACGAGCTCTCCCCACTAACGTTGCTGGATCGCCCAAATTTTTTGGATACCTATAACGCATGGGACTTTGATTACGAGCCCGCACCGCATCAGCACCCTCGACTCCCGCTACTAGTGCTTGAACAAAGGGCAGGGGCTGCTTTCGCTCGGGATGACGAAGGCCGATGCCTATGTATAGCATGACAGCAAGCATCTAACAGGCAAAACTCCCTTTGAAAGACACAAAAAGGTGTGCTCAGGCTGAAGCAAACTGCGGCTGGCCAGAGCCTCCCCCCCCCCGGTGCCCCACGCCGAATAAGTTCAGGACCCTCGTCTTTTGATGCAGGAACGATCAGCCTGATCTTTCCTGTTGTTACGCTCGTAAGTTCCAATATCATGAAGGCAGCTAGCTCGCTGCTATCAGATGAGTCGGACAGCTAGCCATTTTTCTGCATCAAAATCTACGCCCTGCTCCTCTTCGCTTCCGCGATATCATGACAGCAGCATCTATCACGCATTTCCTTTAATCCAAATTATTTCATCTGCCTATCACCATACCAGCTGTCCCGCTTGGCTCGACGTCAGCTTATTTCGCGAGAAAAAAAAGGAAACTCAACGTCGAACCAGCAAGGCGCAAACTTGATCCCTCTTTTTACCTACCTGAGTGGCCGTGGACTCATTTTCATGCACAGATATATATTCAACGAGACTGTCTGCTTGTACCGCCAGTAGCTGTCAGATCTGCCTCTTTTGTACGGACGTGGTGCCACCGTCTGATATCGTAGGTGTGCCGGTGGCTTCAAGAAATTGGGCCAAACCGCGGCCTTTGGCATGGAAGGCCCCTACTCACCAACCTCAAACCCTGGGCGGAGGCCTCCGGTGCCTCGCCATGGCGATGGCAGCATGGCACAGGTCATGGACAGTCCCGCCGGGCGTCCAAAACACATAGACCTCTCCCTCAGCTCCGGAGAACGCCTGGCTGCTCCGCCGCTCTCCCCGGTGCGTATAAACAGAAAAGGCGTGGCACTCGTTGAGCCATCATCTGCACAGATTGAAACCCTCTCTGCACATTCTCGGACACCTTCCTCAGAGCATCCTCCCATCATCCAAAACGTGGTTCCACGTAATTCGTTTCGTGTCCGCAGTCCGGACAGCACCATTCGGCCCACCAGCTCTACCTCTTGGGGCTCTGTGCCACCGACGCAGCCGAATTCTAGACTGCCTAATCATTTGAATTCACTTTCAAGTGGTGAGCGCATGGTAGAGCAGTACAGGAGGCTCTCGCCTCATATGCCCGTACATCACAGCAATTCACCCCAGATAATTGCAACAGACGAGAGCGGCAACCAAAGTGCTTTTCCAGTCTCCGGAGAAATGGCCCAGCCGGAAGAGGCGCCTGAGCCAGTACCTCAGCTGAGCTACTTCCACAACCGAGCATTCAGCCAGGATTCTGGGTCAAAATCACAAGATGGCAGCAAAGGGAGCCTGCATAATCGGACGTCCTCACAGCTCGACACTCTTGCTCGTCCCATATCCGCATTGAACCTCAATGACGACGGTTCACGTTCGACCTCACCAGGACTTTCAGTGCCGCGGCAACGCGATGCCAAGGGCCGCTCATCCTCGGCCGTGAGGCCCAAGTCGTACATAGAGCAGCTCAACGCCCCTTATGTCGAGCCTGCTCCCGCTGCGAACCTCAACAATGACCAGCTGCGCCCTACCGTTGGCCTGAGCGCCTCCCTCCTGTCCTCCGAGAAGACCTTTGAGATGTACCTTGCCAATATGAAGAAGACGCCGGACATGAAGATCCAGTACGACTTCGCTCTGTTCATGATCCAAGCCGCCAGGGAGGCGCGTGTTGCCAGTCCCAACAGCAAGCCGCTCGAGGCTGACTCTCCGCTCAAGAACCCAGATAACCTGGTCAGGGAGGCTCGGAAGATTCTTGAGAAGCTTGCCAGCAACTCATACCCGTTTGCGCAGTATTTCCTCGCGGATGGATACGCCTCCGGCGCGTTCACAAAGAATGGCGAGCCCGACGATGGCGCTGCCTTTCCGCTCTTTATTTCCGCCTCCAAGCACGGTCACGCCGAGGCTGGCTACCGTGCCGGGCTGTGTTATGAGTACGGCTGGGGCTGCAGCAAGAGCGGCCCGAGGGCAGAACAGTATTTCCGCAACTCGGCGTCCAAAGGCCACCCGGGCAGCATGGCGCGTCTTAGCAAGGCCTGCCTCAGCGGCGATCTTGGCAACGCAAAGAGCGAACGTGAAGGCGTTCGTTGGCTCCGTCGGGCAGCCGAAGCTGCCGACCAACAATTCTTCGAGGCGCCCTACCTGCTTGGTCGCCTGCACGAGAACGGCTATGGCAGCGACGTCTTCAAGGACCTCGGTTATGCCGCGACACTCTACACACGCGCCGCCGAGCTAGGCCACGCCGATGCCGCATACCGGATGGGAAAAGCTTACGAACATGGCGAGCTGGACTGTCCCAACGACCCACCGCTCAGCGTGCACTTCTACTCAAAGGCTGCCGAAAAGGGACATCCCGAGGCGATGATGGGTCTTGTCGCCTGGTACATGGTGGGAGCTCCCGGCTTTCTCGAAGCCGACGAGGCCGAGGCTTTCGAGTGGGCCAAGGCCGCAGCAGAAACGGGTGAGTTCCAGAAGTTACGAGTATTATCTCGCTCGTCTGAGCAATGACGGCTGACCAAGATCGATACACAGACCTTCCCAAAGCTGCCTATGCGCTTGCCTATTTCCACGAAGGCGGCGTCGGCTGCCGACGAGACCCTCTCGAAGCCAACAAATGGTACGTCCGGGCGGCGGAAATGGGCGAGGAGCGGGCCAAGCTCCGACTGAAAATGCTCCGCGACGCCGCGTCCGGCAAAAATTTGACCGCGCTGCCAGCTCAAGAGGAGGGAGGCAAGAATGGCAAGAAATCACGGAGCAAGAGCCGCAATCGGAACGGCGATGAGGATGGTGCGACGGATAAGAAGAAGAAGTTTGGCATCTTTTAGGCGCAGGTGCTCGACAACTGCGTCCCGCTGTATACTGACAGCTCGGGCCCTGTACTGCCATAGCATGGCCAGGATCTGTCAGTGCTGGCGGGCGGGCCACCGAGCTGGCATTACAGATACAAGGGGAAGGGCAAAGGCAAAGGATTGCTGTCAAGTATCCTACCTAAAGCCTTGAAAAGTCCTTAGTGGTGGATTTGTGAGGAAACAAATTCGCCTGGGGAGATAAAGGGCAAATGAAGATAGCGTTAGGTGAGAAAGGTGTCTTTCGAGATGTTGAAAGGGGGAGTCTCGGGGTTTTTTACACGGGTGCTGGGTGCTAAAATCTTTTGGGCGTCTGAGCAAGCGAGGCTTGGGAGGGAAACGGAACGGGTGGTTGAAGGTTCTGTATTGCAACAGTGCAAGTGAGCAGGACTCGAGGGAACCTTTGATTCTGATTCGACAGATACTGATAATGAAGTTGAAATGCTCATACTCTGTAGACTGGCAGCTCAGACTTGAAAAGATTAAAAAGACTTGCATTTTGTTCGATTATCCCGCCGTCTGTCTCACTCTCCTCATTCCCACTTCTCAGTAATGTCCCCTTTCACTGTCAAACACATCTCTCCTCTGTATCCCGTCTTCTTCAAGTCGCTGTCTTCAGACAAACATGTGCAGGCAGGCAGGCAGACAGGCTTTTTCCTGCCCCATCGAGCTGTGGCTCACTCTTTCACATTGTGTTCTCCTTGATTAACTAGTATATCAACCCCAACCACTCATCATTTCGATGATGTAGTCAACTTGAGTTTTGCACTGACTTTCAGAGCTGGCCTACTCTCCTTCCTTCCTTCCTTCCTTTCCCTGTCCACCAGCTGTACAGTCTTCCTGCACACCAGTCCACCCACTCATCTGGCCGCTAAACTTCTCGCCTGCCTGTCTCTCTCAAAAAAAAACCCCCCTTCGCTCCAAAAGCACATTGTTCGTATCACGGTATGTAAAGTTTCGAGAAGAAAAAAAAAGCGAAGTAAAAAGGGAGCGAGATGATAGAAGAGAAAATTGTTTGGTAGTTGAGAAAGAAAAAGGGGAAACAAGCAAAAGTGATTGGGGTTTCTTCTTAGGCTGTCTGAATCATGAAGGAGAGTGTTGGTTGGTTGGTTGGTTGGTTGTCTGTCGGCTTTAGTTGTGTGTTCGCAACGGTGATGTTCAAGCACCGGGTGAGTTTCAGTGGTGTTTCCGATCAGAGCTCATGAAGGCAGGGCAAAAGACAGTCATCGCCATCACAGCGATGCGATGTATTGGCCCGCCATCAGCCGCCGCACAGTCTCCACCTCTTTGGCACCGCCGCTCACCAGGCTGGTGCTGCTGGCATCCGCGTCAGCAAAGGGGTCAGCGCCTCCCGTCGTGGCATTGACCAGGCTCACGCCCAGCCCGGAGCCGGCGCCCTGCAGCTCCCAGCGAGCCTCGACCGAAGCGCCCTTGGCTTCGGACTCTGTCGAGAACCGGGCCAGCAGCTTGCCGCCACCGGAGCCGTCCGCTCCCAGCGCGAGGTCGCCCAGCTTCCAGTAGATGAGCGACTTTTCCCGGCTGAACACGCCGACGGGTTTGCTCTGGCAGTTGGTCGCCTTGGCGCCCTCGAGCGTCAGGATCACGACGGCGTTCTGCAGTGCGACGGGCAGGGAGCCGCCCTTGCCGCCGAGGGGTGGCGCAAATGCCGGGTTCAGGGTGTAGCTGAGGATTATGGATGTTTGGGTCGCCTCGATGCGGTGCTGGGGCGTCAGCGACAGGGGCGCGTAAGATGCCAGTTGCGACTCGCTCAGGTGGACCTGGTATTTGAATGCGACTGATGTCCTCGACAGCTGCGACAGGTCGACGTTGTACTCGCCTGATTTGCCCGGGAGTGGCGTCACGAAGGCAGGATTTGGTGCTACCTTTTCCAACACAGGGAAGTTCTCAAGCCTGATGTGCGGCGTCGCGTTGCCAGAAACGGCGCCGTTGTGCACCATGGCCATCTCACCAATGACGACGGCCTTGCTCACGCTTCCGCCGGAGAATGTCACGCTCGAGGTCTCTACAATGGAGGCGTTTAGACCTGGCGTTGACATTTCGGGGTGTTTGACAGCTCCTGGGCCCAGGCTGCTGGCCATTGAGTGGGCGGAGCGAATTGATTGAGCGTCAGCCGCGCGGCTCTCGGAAGGTATGATGGGCGACGTTATGGTACCGACGATAGGCGATGTGATGGTTCCGACCTGTGGCGAGCTGATGGGAGAGGTGACGTCGTTGCTCGCTGGCGCGACTGGAGGAACGACTGGTGTAGCAGCAGCTGCTGGGCCGGTCACTGGCAAGGGCACCGATGGCTGTGACTGCTGCTGCTGATTTTGCACCTCTGGCAGGTTTGGCACGAAGACGGTGTTCCTTACATCGCGACGGCCTCTGAGCGTACCACTCCTTCGAGCCGGTGGTGGGATGACGGAGGCACGCAATGTGTTCGATACGTTGGCCATTGCAGCAGCCTGCTGGTCGCTCGACTCTTCCTGAATGGGTTTGTCACGAATGCTCAGATTGAATGCATTCTCCGTATCTTGCGCATTTTGGGCGTTCGCCTCTTGCTGGGCCCGCTCGATATCAGCGAGCATTGCAGACGTGCTGTTAGACTCAAGCACAGTCGAGGGCGGTCTGACACCAATCTGAGGTACAGTAGAGGACGAGGCTGCAGGCTGTCCGTTCGTTACGGGAGGCTCTGGCTCCTTCGGTGAGGAATCGTACAGACCTCCAAGTCCATCGTTTGCAGTCGAAGTCATCGCGCCGTTGGGCATGGGAAGTTGAGTATCTATCTGGGGAGGAACGGAAGCAGTAGCAGCAACAGCAGCAACAGGAGCAGCAGGGGGAGGAGGAATAGTAGCAGTAGTCGCTATGGCTTGCTGCTCGTCATGCAAAGAAGTCCGTCTGGTTTGATTGGCCGTGGGTAGATCCGGAACTGGGGTGTCGTCCTCCGGTATAGGCTGCGGCAGGGATGAGGAGTTGCGACGAAGCGGGTTCCTGCTCTTGCCCTTGCTCTTCTCCCCCTTCTCATCGAGCTTCTCCTTGTCCTTGCGACGCGACATGACCGTTCCCAGCCTCCTCAGGCCGGAAAGCCTTCCCTTCTTCTCTTTAGGCGCGTCTTCGGAATTGCCCGAAATTTCGCTGCGTTGATCATCCGTAGTGGCGCGACGATTGGGAGGCGCGAGGCCCGAACTGTCACGATCAGATTGTGCTGTGCTTGTTCTGTTCCTGTTCCTGCCACCACTTGTATCCGGTCGTCCGGCCAGGTCAGCAACCTGAGGTGCTGGCGGTGGTACCTCGACCGACATCCTGGCGACAAATGCCGAGACCTCTTCCGGTGTGTCCACGTTGAGAAGGGCATTCAACCCCGACTCGGCGCTGGTCTTGCTGCGCTCATGGCAATCGATCTCGTGGGTCTGGAGCTGGGTCAGGGCCTCGCGCATCGAGTTCACCCTAGTCTCGTCCAGCCCTTGCAGCTGCTCAAAGACGTATGGAGCCTGCGACTCCCATTCCTGGGCCGCGCTTCCACCGTCACTGCCTGCCTTCTTGCGCGCCTTGTCAAGATCTTTGGCCATAGAAGCGAGGTTGCTCTGTAGGCTGTTGATTGACTGTAGATCCCTCCTCTGCTCTTTCAGTGGGCCTTCGACATCGGCCTGAATGCGGGCGGAGAAATTCTGGTGCGCTTGGGCCAGGGAGATGGTGCCCTCGACGATGCTCTGCCAGGGCGTCTGGAAGACGCTGGTGACAACGAAAGTCAGTGAGACTGCGCGAACAACGCCATATAAACCCCGTCACTCACCCCAGATCGCCGCCAGAATCATATCGTCTGGCTGCAAGCCTCTGCAGGCCAACGACGTAAGCTTCCTCCACTCGTCGTCGCTCCTAAATAGTCTATGGTCAGTCAGATCCAGGGAAGCGCGACAGGAAGGACAAACGAACCGCCAACCAGTCCGACACATCCTCATTGATTTTGTGAATCTGCTTGACCCTGCTGTTCAGTATGTTGACTGCCTGCGATGGGTGTAGCGTAGCCTGTGCACTGCGGTTAGACGATGGTAGCTTCCAGGGTATGACGAAGGGCTTACCAGCATAGCTGGGTATTCCGTTCTGGAACCAGCCATGGTCGCGTCGCTAGCTCATCCAGCTGTGGCAAATGTGCAATGATTATGCCGTTGTACTCCTTGAAGAAATGGGGGAGAGAGAGAGACACAGTAGACAGGGTGCAGAAAATGAGTGGTATGCTGAGACAAAGCACAGGGCCAGGAAGCGCAATGGGCATTGAAGGCTGGGATGTGTCTAGGTGTGTCAGTCCTACTAGTCAAGTCGAACCTTAGCCGTCCGGTGTCCGGCACCGAAGCTTCGATCGGAGTTGCATGATCGCACACGCCTGCACGCGTGTGAGTGTGCGGGAGTGTAGGCTCCGTCATCGGCGGAGTTTAACAGGAACTAGCTCCGGCGGTGATTGACGTAGGGGAGACGAAGGCAAATTGTGTGATAGACACGAGGGCATCGTTGACGGCGTCATACATGCAAAGAGATATGTTACAAAATAAATAGACTCTCAACGATCTGTTCAAATTGTCTTCTTATATGTTAAGCAGACTGTTTCGTGGGAAAAACAGCGACAAATTGAATATCAACTCTTTGCTTGAGAAGCATGATTTCTTTATGAACTAAAGAAAGGCAAGGAAAAGAGGAGATGATGAGGACATGACACGAATTGTTCAATGAGACTGTTGTGCAGTCCAGGTCACGTTGATACATCCTGAGCCTCAACATGTCCTCCGTCGGCCTTTCTTTCTCTCGATTTTTCTTTCTTGAGAAAATCATGATAATCTATCAGGGGGAAAAAAAAAAATAACCAAAGCGATTGACGACTGCTCTGTGGATTGTGAGGTTCTGTGCAATTCTGCCGTCATAGCTTGAGACAATCACAGAGACTTCATGTTCAGTTTCTGTTTCGTACCGGTTGTGTGGCTATTACAAAGAAGCTCGATGGTTGGAAGTTTTTGTTTTATTTGTTGATTTTCACCAATGGAAGCTGTCAAGGATTCCACTTCAAGTACGGCACGGCACCTGGTATTTGTAGCCAGTGAGTAGTATCATTGTGTTCGATTCTGTCAAGATGACCATCAGCGTGGTGGTAGGTTCCTCAGTCGACAAATTTTGATGTACTGCTGTCTGCGAGAAAGAGTTTGGATTTGAACCCAGCGAGTCGTTGAGCTCACTTGAGATGATTTGTCATGCTACCAACCCATGCTCGCAATCGTCCATCTCCGGTCAGTCATTAATCGGGGCTAACTTGCTTTAACAGTGCCCTCGACGGCTTGCTGAACTTAAATTTTTAAACCCTGCGTCTAAATATCTGTATCCACCTTTGTCGTACCCAAGGAACTATCACGAGATACTTGGAAGAAGGCATGAATGGAGAGGGCCTGAGCACAAACCCGCAAAGCCGCACTTCCAAGCACGCAGGGATATTAGCAATTGCTCGTCTGATTGAGGATGGGAAGGTGGTGACGAACATGGCGTATGGCTTGCAGCTAGTAGCTCGTCCGCCAAGCGCCAGGTGCGGAAAACAACCGTTCGAGAAGCTTCGAAAGGGCTACTCGAACTCAGAATATGGCGAAAGATCTGCAATAAGGGCTGGCAATGCCCCTACACAAGGCTGAGGTAAGTCTAGTGGTCGGCGATCGCCTAAATACATGGACTCTTCACCCAACCACTCTATTCACGTCAGTTTACTGCATTCTTTGGCGAAGGCAGGGTAGCTGAGTGAGATATAGAAAGGCACTTCCCGGCACTTCTCAATGGCGAAGCTTGTATATAATGATGGACTTAAGCGATGGTGAACATGTTATGAAGCTCGCATGTCCTTGGCACCAAACATGTCAAGCCTATGGTTGAATCAAAGTATAACTGAAATAATGCAAGCGTCTGTGCGGAAATGCGGACTAACTGAGGTCGGACGGATGCCCTATGGATGCACTAGTGGTACCCAGCGACATGTGTTGGCTGAGATTGGCTGAAGTTGGCTCTGAAACAGTAGAAATCGAGGCACTGGTCAATATATAATGACAAGAACGAGAGGGAATTACGGGTTGCTACGAATTTAAGCCGACAGTCATGCAGGTGATCTGTACGAGCCCGAGCTTCTCAGCGAATCCTCATCTTGTGTCATACTTCAGCTTGCTGAGTGCTGTTTGTCAGCGTATTCAAAGACGCAAGTGCGAAAGGTGATAACGATTGGTCATGCATTCGTGGAAAATCGAGATCAAGTTGAAGCTCTGATTCACCGACTATGATACCAAGACATTTCCAAGAGTCAAGAATGCCTATTGCCGTCTCAAGCCGGCGGACCAATGCTACAGTTCGATATGACTCGACTCCACATGAATTTCTTTGGAAGAGTCAGAGAATACCATATTTTCCAAGAATGAAAGTTGTATCCAAGAATGGAAGTTGTGCGGATTCAGCAGCGGAACGCGGATCCGTCGTTGCGACATCAGTTTGCGAGTTCACAGCCACCCATGAAAGAGCCGCATCAAGCGGTGATCGACAGCGACGCCGAGCACGGACCGACACACACAATGATCTCACTGCGGAATTTTAGACTTCTTGGTTTCTTTTTTGGGGCTTCTTTTCTAAAGTCTTCTTCTCAGATCGGCAAGCGGTTGGACCTCGTATTCTCCACCGTCAGACACTTGGCAAACGACCCTCACTGGCTGGCCTCAGCACTTTGCTTTACATGATTGGGTCCCATTAGCGACCTCTGGTCGTCTGGAACGGTTCTCAGCCGCCGACAACGATGTTGCGCCCTTGTCTTCACGGCAGCTTTCCGCTTGAGCCTCTCAGAAGAAGGCGACCCTTGGATATGGGGGAAGCTTGAACAAGGACTGAAGATGACATCACGGACTGGGCACTCCGCTCATGTCCGCCCATGTCGACATGGGAGCGGCTGTTTCTATCTCGAGCAACAGCACGTGGGATGACCCCAGCAGAGGCGGAAGATCTCCAGGATCTTTTGGGCAATAATTGGGCGATTATACAGAACGTTGTGGGACCGCGCGAGTGTCCCAGCATCTCGAAGCGAGTCAAGACCCTAGCCCTACGATGTACATCATGTTGATCACCGTCTTTGAAGGCGTCGATCTGAGTATAAAGTCCCAGAGACGTCCCCGTCCATAACGATTCGAATCACTCCCAGCAGCCTGATCAAACTCACCAAAGCGTTCTCCAACTCTCAAACAGCTTCCTCACCAAACCTCATCATCACCTCACACACACACTCACCCCAACCACCACCACCACCACCAAAGACCCACCCAACAATCAAAATGCAGTACTCCGCCCTGACCAGCATCCTGGCCCTGGCCAGCAGCGCCGCCGCCGCCGCCGTGCCGCGCCAATCCCCCAGCGGCACCATGACCATCTCCAACTTCACCGCCTACGCGACCTGGCCATCCGAGAACGCCGTGTACCGGCTGGTAGCGCAGTCCAACGGACACTCGGACACGTGCAGCACGGGCAACTCCATCTACGGCACCAACCCGTGCGGCACCGACACCAAGGCCGCCGCGCTGATCGGGCCCTTCAACAACACCGTCTGCGGCGACGGCGCGCACTCGCCCTGGTCCTTCTCGTTCAAGTACGCGCCCAGCGACGCCAGCAAGTGGCTGCTCCAGGTCATCTACCAGGACCAGACGGCCTCCGGCATCCACACCGTCTACGGCTGCAAGACCCTCCCGGCCGAGTACACGTGCAGCCTCAACGATGACCAGCCCCAGTATGAGGGCTACTCGACCTACTTGAACGCC
This sequence comes from Erythroxylum anguifugum, assembly GCA_027478595.1. Lineage (NCBI taxonomy): Eukaryota > Viridiplantae > Streptophyta > Magnoliopsida > Malpighiales > Erythroxylaceae > Erythroxylum > Erythroxylum anguifugum. The sequence goes on along the minus strand of JANIPN010303157.1, from coordinate 65,801 downwards.
CCGACCGAGTTCGAGCTCGCGTACCAGTCCGAGCCTTGCGCTTAGATGGCGTCCCGGGGCCACACCTGGCTTTGGATGAGATTTCAGGGGGGTTTCTTGACTGTCGCTGCTGGTGGGACGACAGTTTGAGTGGGGAAATGAGGGAATATTGAACAGGTCTTTGGACCGGCTCTGATGAATTCCAGCGAGAGACTGAGCGATCTTGATATTTACATCTTACTTCTGATGCATGGTCTTAGCGTCAGAGGAGACTTGTTTAGCGAATAATGCCATAATTTCAATTTCGAGAATGTCAGTCCAAAGTAGCTATCCTGTCTTGACATTCCTCACCTATACGCAGACAGATATAATGTGACAATCCATACACTTTACTTTCTCCTCTTATACAGTCAACACCGACCTACGCGACCACATATTTTTTCAAATTCTTCTATTCATCCACCACCAATCCTCCCTTTACGCCTTTTTGAACTACATACAATCACTCCCACGCCAGCCACGTACCGCCCGAGCTGTAATTGATCGAGTCAGCCCACGACTCGATCACCCACTGCATAGTCTCCTGGCTCAGCCCGACCGAATAATTTCTCAGGCGCATGTTGCTCTGGCGACCGATATGGAACTGATTCAGCCCAATGAAAACCCCGCTCGGGGTCTCCTTGAACTTCCTCTCGAAGCGAACAATATTGCTGTTCCACCCGGACGGGTTAGTATCCGACCTGGACTCCGTGGTCGAGAACGTGCCGCCCTGGACGCCGGGCAGGTCAGCAGGTAGCGCAAGCCAGGTGACGGCGGCAGCGAGCAGCGCGGAGCCACCCTCTGCGTCCAGGTGCACGGTGAAGCCCCTGGCGTCGACGTCGGTCACGTACGTGCGCAGGTTGTAGTCGGCCGTCGAGGCGTCCATGTCCAGCGCCTTGAAGAAGACGAGCACCTTGGGCGGTTGGGCGTAGGGCTTGAGGAAGTCGATGCGGCGCGAGTTGTTGGTCGGGAGTGGTGTGAGGTCGCCGCCGCTGCCGGCGGGTCGAGCCAGGTCGTACACGCCGGACTGCATGAAGGGGAAGCGCGAGAGCTCGATCCAGGAGGTGCCGGCCGTGTGCATGACTGAGTTGCGGCCCGACGTCAGCGCGGCAGTGATGTTGGTCGCGTTGATGTCCTTGACGCTCGCGTTGACGATCATCGGGTAGCCGGAGCTGAAGTCGAGGCAGTCGAGGCACATGGCGATCGGGCTGGGCGACGTCCAGTTGGGCGGGCTGTAGTTTAGGCTCAACGCCTGTGTCCGTTCCTCGTAGAGGGTTGGCTGATACCACGGCCGGTTCGATGCCGTGTTGAAACTACTGGGCTTGTAGGGCGATGCTGGGTACAGGTTGCTGCTGGCTAGCGCGGAGCTGAACAACGCCGTCATGGCGACCAGCGTCGAAGTCATCGACGCAATCATTTTGTTTGAAAACTGTCGATGATCTGCTTTTCAAAGTGCGAGTTTTGTTCCTGGCAAAGGAGTAAATATGGACAATCAGGCAATTCCTGTTGTTTATCTGTACCGCTGAATAAAGATTGTTTGGAAGAATGGGTGGGTCAATGGGGTCAGCAGAGGGTTGGAATATAGTATATGTCAAGTCAGGGTACTGGAACAACGCTGTTGAGATAGATTATAGATCTGGAATGCAAAGCTTTTCGAGAAATGATGCGGTCATCGTTTTATACCCCTCGGATAGAACATGATGAGCTAGAACTAAGACTAAAGTCAGACGATCTCCATACTAGGAAGGCAGAGAACAATGGAATCAGAACACTGACACTCGGTCAGTACCGAACGATGTCAGGAGCTGTACCTGGCCTGATGTGGCGAAGGCTGGGCAAGAGAACTTTCGGCAAAGATGGCATGTTTCCTTCATGTCCATGATGTCGAACTTGTACCTGCTCTTTTTGGTAACTCTCTCTTCTTGATTTGTAACCTGTTTTCATTTCAAGAGTTATAGTCCGTTGGAATCAATCGGAAACTTTTCTCCGTGACACTGCTCCAAGAGCGACATCGTAGGATATCTGTTAGAAGGATACTGCAAACGATATGCCACGCACAGCTTATCTATTGATCTTCACGTGAATATTTGCTTGACGAACAGCGGTAAAACAATTCAAGCATCGTCTAGAACTCTGGATCTTGGCCCACTTTTCCAACATGCCCAGAAAATCAGCAAGCTCGGCTGAGTTACTAAAGAAGACTGGAGAAGTAGTACTTGGCGGCCGAGTCTGACAATTGCGTGAAGAACCACAGCATGGCTATTACCCAAGGAGCAGAGAAGATGCAAGAGGAGATTTGAAGCCAAAATCCTGACCGGCCAACCTAAAGATAGAGTCAAGTCAGGCCAAGATGGCTTCGGCCGACGGCAGAGTGCTAGTAGTCAGCCACCCGACGCCACTACGCACTCAGGCCACTTTCTAGAAGAATACATGGTGTGATAAAATAATGGACAGACAACGCCACATGATCTGAGGCGCCGCAGAGTGTATTGGCAACTTGTTCTCAACTCGCAAAGATCTTTGCAGAAGAGTGGCCCGAGAGATTCAAATCGCCTGATGAATTTCAGGAACGTGAGAGAAAATCTGATGTGCGTCACGTGACGTAAAATCAATTTTTGAAGATTTTGACGATATTGATGCACTGACGTAGCATGTAAGAGACACCAGACGTTGTAAGATCAAACAATCGGTGGAGCAGATTAGACTTGCGGTGATGTCCAGGCCTCTGACATGCCTCCTAAGGCAAGTTGGATGTCGTGAAAAGCTTCATGGATGCAGGTTTCAGACCAAGCCTTCAGCGTGGGGTATGTGTAGAAACCTAACCATCAATAGAGTCCTTTGTTTATCTTGAAAATTGACAACTAGTAGGTGTCTAATTGAGACTGTAGACGACATAGTCCACTCGACAAAAGTTGAATCGAGGTGTATCAGACAGTTCTTGTCAGCTATCAGATCTAATTGAAATGTGATGGACGAGAACTCTGCAAGCTCAAGAACAAGCAGACTGAGGAGTTTTCTGACGACGCAGAGACGCTGAGTAGTCCCCGGCTCGAGAATTATTGAGTAAACACCTCACAAAACATCAAGCCAAGCGTTGAAAGGAAGATGTTTGTGCGGATCATTCAAATATTCATTCTGCACAGCTAACCGGAGTTGTAGCCGAAACGCGGAGCGCGTTTAAAGATGAACCCAACATTGCAATCGCTCGCGGAATCGTTTCTTGAGGTCAAAGGCTGCTGGTATAGAATTCAATGTAAAGTGCAGGAGACAACTACGATCGCCTATAGAACCCAGCAGCTTCTAAGCAGCATTTAGATATAGGCTCTACTTTGGCTACCACCACCTCCTACAGGCATCCAACCCAAGCTCCAATAGCTTCGAGCAGATAGCAGCAAGCTCGGTCAAGCCTCTTTTCCCTTTCCTAGCCTGCGGTTCCTCGAAATCCATTGTATCCGACAGAGCACATATCCGAACTGTCAAACATGGCGTCAGCTGCGCCGCGCAAATATGCCGGCCTCCCGGACCTGGACGACGCGCCAGACGTCTACGAGACGCCCGATCTTACAGAGGATGCAGGCACGACAACGGCCGCCTCTGGCACTTTCCGCACCTCTTCACGAACATCTTCTCACTCAGATGGTGATGGCACAGGACGAGGGATCGACCGACACAGACTGGACCAAGACGCAGCACGAGCTCGCTTTGTCGGATCACGGGTCGACGCACGTCGTGCAGATTTCTCGGACCGATTAGGTAGCGGAGAGACCAGGAAAAGCAGCGAAACAGTGAATCGGTCGTACGTTGTCAGCAACAGCAGCAAGAGGCGGCGGCAACATAGGCAGCGTCAGCGGCGGCAGGCCGAGAAGGAGGCCAGACAGCAGGAGGGAGCAGACTCGGGTACAGGGGAAGAGGAGGACGAAGACACAGATAGCGAAGATGATGGCACACCCGAGGGTCTTCGTCGCAAGCTTGCTCGTCTCAACCGTGAGGCTGCAGAGCTCCGCGCCGAGATGGAGAGGCTACAGCAGGAGTCTGGGGCTGCCAAAACCGGTAGCAAAACATCTGGAGATCAGGTCTTGGATCAGGCCGGCGAGGATGGCGGCGTTGCGGCTCTGGACCGGTCGCTTGCGAGTCTGAACACTGCAATCCTTTACGGTCAGTCCAGCGCGCACGAGCGGTTAGTGGCCAAACTCGGCACAGGGAACACGCAAGCGTCGAGCGGCACCGATTCGGCTGCTGGTGAAGAGGCGATAGACAGCACAGGCTACACAATCGCCTACGCACCCTCCTACGACTCAGCTCACGCCTTAGCACGGGCGGCCGCATTTGACGACAGGCTAGCCGCGATAGAGGCAGCACTCGGCGTCGAAAGGATGCCACTGCCCACGCAAGAAAACACTGCAACAACCGGCGCCGGGACAGGTCCTGCCTTCCCAAAGCCTGTGCTGCCCACACTAGACATCTTGGACAAGCAGCTCGCGATCTTGGCAGCCTCAGCACTTGGCATGGGCATTGGCAGCAGCGGAGGAGGAGGTAGCGCAGCACTGGACACCATCGCCTCACGAGTCTCGCAACTGACCCGCGATGCCGAGAAGTTAACGGAAGCGCGACAACGGGCTAAAGAAGCACACGAAGCCCTAAAGAACAGCTGGCAAAGGGTTGACGGAAGCCTGCGGAGGACAGGCTCCGGCCGAGAAAACGGCGACGACAGCGGCGCCGGAGGAGGCAGTAGGGCGTTTCCCGGAAGCAACGGCATCGGCGGAGTCAGCTCGGCAACAGCCGGACTCGGTCTCGATGACCCGGAGCTGGTGGCGAGGGTTAATGCACTCCACGGGGCGTTGCCGACGATCGAGACGCTGGCTCCTGTGCTTCCTGGCCTGCTGGACCGGCTGCGGAGCTTGCGATTGGTGCATGCAGATGCAGCGGGCGCGAGCAAGAGCGTCAAACAGTTGGAGGAGCGCCAGGCTGAAGTCGACTCGGAGATTGCTGAGTGGAAGGAGAGCTTGAGCAAGGTGGCCCAGGCCCTTGATCAGGGCGAAGACAGCGTCAAGGGTAACATGAAGGTGATTGAGGGTTGGGTGAGGGAGTTGGAGGGGCGAGTCAGTGAATTATGAGGTGCCGGGGCGCGGATCAGATTCGCAGTAGCGACAGAGGAGAGAAGAATGGGTGCTTAATAGGATGATACTTTAGGATGAATTAAAGGCCCTTATACGAGGCTAGAATTCAAGAGATACACCTTTAATATGCACGATATCTTAGTGTCTACCTAGATAGATAGAAAATCATTTGAAGAGATCGTTCCCTGATAACATCCGCAGTACAAACATTGTCAGCATGTTTGAAACTGAGCGGACGTGATGCTCTAGACGATCCTAGGAATTAGCCTCCTTGTGCAGAACCGGTGACGAACTGCGACTTTCTATTCGCTTTTTATTAGGAAAAAACATTCAAACAAGATAGTTTCTAGGGTGATATTGCGTATATGTTCAAAGACTATGTTCAAATGTCAAGATTAGGAAAGCTAAGAGCCAGCACATAGACTTTATGCTCCGCCACGGGATTGGAAACAAGGACCAGATTTTTCTTCCATTGATCAACACATATGCTTGGGACACATCTTTATTTCCTTTCAAACACTGTACAACAATTTGAGATCAGATTGTCTGTGATTAACCTACAGTTTGATTGGCCCCTAAATGAATAATGCAGCTGATAACCAATCATGCGTCGCGTTATGCCGATATTATGCCTGTTGCCTTTCCCCGCAACAAGGCTGTGTGCTCGAGTACAACAGGTGGTGGCGATTCTCTCTCGCGCTCAACGACTGATGATCAAAAGCTACTGGTGACTGTGTACACTGCCACGCCGGATCATATCGACAAGTTCATACATCTCCAGTCTGAATCATACGTTCTGAAACATCATGTCTGAGCTTTCCTATATGTGAAATCTGCTTTACATCATGGATACAATTCTCAATGCTAGTACGCCGAACGAAGAGTCGCCTCCGCCTCCGAGTAGCCAACGTGCTGGAGAATTAGATGGGTCTTGGTATGAAATGGCCAGAGTATATGGCGTTTGCGACGAGCACAGGCGAAAAAAAACGGTTTGCGAATGTCCACCAGGGAAACGATTCAAGCTCTCCGATATCACGAGATCGGGCAAACCATCCTCGAAGGAGGATGCATCTCCGTCTACTCCCAGCGAGAAGCCAAGTCTATTCTCTGTTTTGGACCCTCAAGCTACTCGTGACTGGGGATTGCCTGATCCTGATGAGAGTATCCGAATCAAAAGAGGCCGCCCGTCCAAAGAAGACTTTTATGGGAGGCTTGCTGAACTGCAAACAAAGGTTGACGAAATGCGTCGAATCAGAATAATCCAGAAAGGAAATTCAATAAGGAATCTTGATAAACTTAATGAATGGCAAAGAAGAATTGACGAATTGCGTCGGACCAGAATAAGCCGGGAAGAAAATCCAATAAGGACCTTTGATAAACTTAATGAAACACAAGAGGGGAAAGATACAGCGGGAAAGATGCTTTTCGAGGAGCTTCCAGCAAACAAAGACCCCAGTTCGAATCACGATAAAGACTCAACTAGGCCTGAGCAGCCTCATTTCACTGGAGCCATTCGACTCAAGATGGGGCGCCCCTCTGAACAAGAACTGCAATCAGAGATCAGTGAAGAGGCCTCGGATAATAGAGCGTCCACGAGACAAGTACTAGGCAGGTTCTTCGGCGAGCTTAACAGTTCACTACCAGCTGATAGTCTACGACTATTCGAACGAAATAATTATACGGCCCGCGAGAAATCTTCGCCAACCTGTGCGGACATGCCTGGTGCTTTCCCAGAGGCCGAGTCTGAGTCGCAACAGCAGCTACTTGACGGACCGCCGTCGCCAGATGAGGAACTTTTCGGTGTACATTATTCTGCAAGTCAAGCGTGGTGCCTGTGGTTGAAATCGTGGACTCGACCTTTTAAACCTCGAGGCCATCAGCGTATAAGCTGGATCTGTGTGAGTTCCTCAAGAGCTGAGAAATTGATAGTACTGATATGGCAACCTGAAGGGCTGTGGCGCACCGATGATTGCAGACGTTCGTGAGCTTCGTCCGGGAGCCGCTAAGTCTCTCGAGAAGCATCTCAGGTCCTCTGCCAGGGCTGCAGCTGCCAGCCACGGCAGTCCGAGCACCAGCGCGGCTCCTGAAAAACTTCCAGAAGCTCATATAGCATCCGCGTCGAGCTCATCAGGCCGATCGCGAGTGGGACAGATGCCCTCACTACCGAAAGATCAGGTGGGCAGCGACACCGCAGTTTCGGGAACCAGCAGCGCTTCAACAAGGACCGTGAGCGGCACGAGTACAAAACACCTTCTCCTCTGCATCGACACCAACAGATCCAAGCACTTGGAGCAGGTCGACATCAGTGATACGCCAAATGACCACTTTCTATTCGAAGCAATACGAAATGCATACAACTCAGTCCGGACGCCCTTTCAATGTCGGCTTCGCGAGTTGCTGTCGTGCGAAAAGCTGGGCTTGGGAAGTAAAGTCCTCAAATTTCTAGATTTTACCTTCCTTGAGCCTAAGCGAGGTGATTTTGTCAAGGTGAGATGCACATCCGTCTCCAAATGAACCTTGAGAACATGTCTGAGCTGATATCAACACCGACAAGTTCCTCCTACGACCAGAGCGTGATGCCTACTGCCCATCATCCCTCAAAGCACCCAGCATACCACCAGCATGCCAGGTAACGCACCACAAGAGATACGAGTACCGACCATGCCCGCTCGACATTGCCGACATTGGCAGCGTCATGGACGAGGCCTTCATCCACTGCCTCTTCACTCCTGGCGTGCACTTTCACAGCTTCTGGCTCAACCTCTTCCCCAAGAAACTCAACGGCCTGCTCCAGTACACTGAAGACGGAGAAGCAGCAGCGGCGGCGGCGACAGTGGCGGCGGGTGCAGCATCCTCCGCAGCCAGCATTTCTACCACCAACAGCAGCAACTCCAAAGCCTGCAACACCTGCGATCAGAGCCAAATGTTCGCGTGGGGCATCCACATCGTCGAGGGCTGGAACTGGCACACGGTCACGTTTGTGGCCATGGTGATGATCCTGGCCAGCGGCATCGTGTCGATCGTCTACTCGATCCTGCGCGACGACGTCTCGGCTGGCTTCGGTGTTGGCTCGTACCTGATCACGCTGCAGACGCTGGTCATGACGCTGCAGTTCCAGAAATGGCAGCGCAAGAGCGGCTGATTGGGGTGTGAATTAGAGGGAACGTTTCTGCTGAGATCAGAGTTTTCAGGCTGCTTGTATACTCGTATGCTATTAGAGTTCAGGTGGCCACGGAGCTATAGATGAACCCAGCTGAGGGTGTAATTCTGCATGCTCAGGCAATATTCACAGCAGCACTTAAATTAACGCTCACAGTAACGCTCACGGTAATTCTTAAGGCATAGTTCACGACTGAAATCAGTACTGAATCTACAACTGACCTTACGACTGAACCTACGACTAAACACGCGACTGAGCCTACGAATGAACTTACGACTGGACCTATGACTGGACTTACGATTGTGCTCACAATTGAACATACAACAGAACTTTTGACAGGAATAACAGCAACACCCACGGAGTATGTATATTCATGACAGCACTCAGGTCAAGCTGATGGACATGTACCTCAAGACGCCTTTGAAACTCACATTGATCATAGTTTGAGATATAGTACCTCTTTGAATTATTCAGATATTCATTACACTTCAGTTCCAAAATCTTTCCAAAGTCGTCTTTCATTCGAAATTTAAAATTATCCAATCTCCATGTCGAGCGTGACTTCATTTTGAATTTGACGTAGAGCTCATACCTTTTGGATTTACAAAAAGTGTGTTTAGGTCAAACAACAAGTGTATCTCAAAATCACTACATGTTCCCCTTCCTCCTCTCTCCGGCAGCGATTTTGCTCAGACTTATAACCAAAATGCAGGCCATTACTACAGAAATTCTTACTGAAGGATAAGAAAGGCAAGAAAGAAAAGGTCATTTCAATTCCAGGTGCACGGAACCTTCCATCTCGATTCAAGCGCACATGTGCCTAGATGAACTGGCAATTTCTGTTACTAACAGAATAAGAACAAGCAAACGTCAGTTGGAAGAGTGACCGACTGAGATTCATGACCCCAAGTCCAAATTGAAGCGGGAAATGCAAACTCAAACTGCAAAATCAAACGGCAAGCTTGATAAATATCCCCAAACCGTCCATCCTTCATTTAGAACGACCGTAGCCCAACAACCCATGGCCGTAGCCGTAGCCACAGCCGTAGTCGCAGCCATAGCTCCTCCACTCCCACTCCCATACCACGCACACCGTACATCCCAAACCAAACCAACCCAACCTCTCAAACACTATCATCATGAAACAAGAAATCGATATCCCTCGGCCTTCTCCGGTTACGTCTCACGAAATCGTCATCGCCCTCCGGCCTCTCGGCCTTCGTATTGCCCGTCAACATGCTCTGCAGGCTGACGCACACGCTCTCGACGTTGTGCACGGGCGACCAGCCGGACGAGTCGAGCAGGTCGAGGCAGATGATGCCGTTGCTGTAGACGTGCGGGTGCACGGGCACGGGCCGGGGCGGGTCGTCGAGCGCGACGAAGACCACCTCGGGCGCCTCGATCGGGTACCGCTGGCTGAAGCTGAAGCGCAGTCGGAAGGTCTGTCCGGCATAGATCGGGTTCTCGTCCAGGACTTGCAGGTCGAGCTCCCATGCGTTCAGGTCGGGCGCGGATACGAGGGTCACGCCGGGTGGGAGGGGGCCTTTTTCGAGTTTTACTAGTTCCTGAGAAGGAGTGGAAAGGAGTGGTTAGTTTTGGAGGTGGTTTGATGGATTGATGGAAGTGACGATGAGGAGGATGATGACGACGATGATGTGTGTGGTTGTGATCGACAGGTATGTTGGGTTCAGTTGCTGAATAACGTAGAGAGACGGTGTAGTTGTCATGTGTCATATTTCGGGCAAAACAGGTTGGGATGGTGATGAGAGCAATTAAAAGGGGGCAACTCACCTTTTGAAGACGTTTGCCGGCAAACATGATGGCTGCTTATCGGTAAATGATCGCTTGAATGAATTGATGTGACTAGCGAAGTATGGCTCTGCCGAGGCAGTCTCGATAATTGGCACCGTCACTTCCGAGATGAGACCGCAACCGAAGCATGCAAATTGGCGTTGATGAGAATTCAGAGTGTAGCGCAAGCAATATGACTCGTCGAGTTCAGTTGCCTGCAGATAGAACAGCGAGAGTTAGGGCGCCCGCCGAGTCTGATGAAAAGGAAAAGGTGAATTCACAACCGAGGACTTGGACGGAAGAGGTCCAATGAAAGGCGTCTCGCAAAAAAAAGTCAAGCGAGCCTAAGCAGCCAGCAAGCGGGCAAAGTAGTATTGTGCGCAGTGACACAGTCTCAGGAATTTTTTTCAGTGAGCACAAGGAGTAACAAGACAAAGGTGAGCAACAAAATACAGCGTGAGTGATTGAAAATGAGTGAGTGAGTGATACACGAAACCCTTCTTCCCCGCGCCAGAACCTTCAAGGAAGATCCTGCCCGTTAATTTCAGATCAAACTCAAAATTGCAACCTAGAAAAGGGTCTTTTTTTCTTTTTTTTTTGGAGAAAGGACAGTTGGAAGAGGACGCTGGAGACAAGCAGCAGCAGCAGCAGCAGCTATCAGTGCCAGTGAGTAACGGACAGGTGTTGAGTTCAGGCACAATGCAGGCAGGCAGGCAGGCAGGCAGGCAGGCAGGCAGGTAGGTAGATGGGCGGGATAGTAGGCAGAAGTTTCAGATCAGGCTGCTCACTGTACAGTTTTAATAATAAGAGTGAGCATCCGCTTGAATCGACGGCGACTCTCAGCCTCAGGCTTTGGTAAGGCTCACCTGCGCGCAGAGAAAGAGAGAGAGAGAGAGGGGGGGAGTGAGGTGGTATCGGAGTTATCTCCGTGTTGCACAGATTCTTATGCATCAAATTTTGGAGCTGACAAGAGTGGGTGAAATTGATCCATGTGATGGCTCACCTCTTTTGGCCTTAGATGGTGGCACACTAGTCGAAATAATGTAGAGGATGTTGCATAAGTATATAAGTATTTGCAAACGCCAGTCTGAGATGCCAACGCGATGCTTGGCCTTTTGACGATGGCAGTGGCTGGATGGAAGCTGATTGTTTGGGATGGCAATGATTGCGAACAGGGATGGCAACATCTTTTCAATTTTCACAAGGTAGCTGAAGAGTATGGAAGTGACTACACGACAATCACATGGCAGTAAACGCTTCTCTTTGTCATTAATGTTTGATCAATTATTTGGCATACACAATCGTGTACACGGCATGCAGCCTCTGATGACTATTTAATGATGAATAGAAATTGGTATCATCCTTCGACATATGCCTGTGTAATGGTAACACTTCCTTTTCTCTTCCGTGTTCTGATTATATTATGTACAAATGGGAGGTTAGGTATCCCCGCATCCCACCAGAGTTAACTCCTGAAGCAATGCCATCTCGTCGATCAACCCCCCTTACAGGAGGAAGGCGAAGAGACCAAGACCAGCAGCCAGGCTGCCGCCAACAACGTGGGGGGCAGCACCGGTGTGGACGCTCGTGGTGGCGGCAGCACCACCAGCGGTTCCAGCGGCAGAGCCAGTGGGCTTGCCACCGTTGGCAGCAGTGGCGGTGACCGAGGCAGAGGGGTTGCCCTCACCCATAGCGAGGGTGGCGTTGGCGACGGCAGGCTCGACGGCGGCCGGGACGCCGTTGCAGGTGCCGTTGGGGGCGATCGGGCACGAGTCAGCCTGGCAGATGCTCTGAGCCTGGGAGCCGAGGGCCTCGGACAGGGTGACGTTGGGAGCGCACTTGTAGTTGAAGTACTTGTTGAGGGCGTTGCCGACGGTCATGACATCGTCGTTGGACACGCCAAAGCTGGCAGCCGAGAGGCCGACCTGCTGGATGAAGTAGTTCATCTCGTTGACGTCCAGGTTCATGAACTTGTGCACCTGGTACATGGATTTGTGGCCCTGGTAGGCCGAGTAGTCAGGCATGCCCTGCTGAGAGCAACCCAGAAGGACGCCGAAGAACTGGTACAGGTGGGTGAGCAGGAAGTACTGGTTCGAGCTGGTGCCGTTGGCTGGCATGTTCATCATCAGCGGCGCGGCGCCACCGTCGTCCAGGAAGTTGACGGACACGGCCTTGTCGCCACGGTTGGAAGAGGCCAGACCACCGTTGAAGTACGGCAGCAGGTTGACGGCAGTGCCGTTGACGGTGCCGTTGTTCAGGATACCGTTAACCTTGACGTCGGGGAAGGTGACGCCGGTGATGTTGGGCTTGGTGTAGTTGCCAATGACGGCAGTGTTGACCACGAGGGTCAGGACCGTCAGCTGGTTCTTGGCCGTGTTGTTCTTCAGCAGCGCGGTGGTGTACTTGTCACAGATGGACATGTTGGAGCTGCCCTGAGCGCTGGCAGCGCCGGCAAGAGCCAGAGCGGCGACGGTGTTCTTGAACTGCATCTTGACGAAACTGACGAGTCGTTGGGACAGAGAGATGACACTGGTCTATTGGCTGTGCTTGTGAAGACTGGTTCTCACAATAGTCAGGGTAGCGGACAGAAGAGCAAGAAGCAAGATCGGTTGGGAGAAAGGGTAAGGAAGCAGCAGAATATATGTGCCATGCGGGTAGAATGCCTCGCTCAATGTGCCTCGTCGCTCAAGACGGATAGCTCCTTTCTCCCCTATCGTTTCCTACTGTCTCTCTCAAGTTTCGCGTTGAAAAGACTGGTTCACCTAAGGGGCTGGTCCCTCGTCCAGCCCAGGACCACGATGGTGGGAAGGGCGACTGATTGGCTTGCATGAAAGAATTTCACCAGTCCGACTCAGGCACACCTACCTTTTCGATCACCTTGACCTGCCGCTAGACCACATCTGAAGCTCGCAGCCTCTGATCTTTCCCCTCCCAGGCAATGTCTGGGCCTAGCATTGCCAGCATAGGAAAGGGCGTGAGCAGGCCGAGGGCGGGTTGGCGCCGGATGAGGAATGGCCTGCCTACCAATTTTGAACGGATGCTGAGCTCCCGAAAGCTTGCGGATGGAGCTCTACTGTCGTATTATCGTCCACGAGCTTTTCCAGGGCGGTTTTTTAGTTGACCATGATCGTCACTGTGCCATACATCAGCGTACCAAAGGATTCTCACCCTCCACTGTCCAAGTTTTTCTTTTTTCTTCTGTGGCCCTGGCGCGGGAGGGGGAAAACTCTCATGTCACTATGCCTGGACCAAGAGCTGAACCACGTTGAAGGTGTGTGGAGATGACTCGGCATTTGGCAAATTGTCAGCCAGTCGTTGGACTGCCGATGGTCATCCCAAGTGGCGTCCCTTTCGTCCTGCCACCACCCGTCTCTCTAAGCCCAGCAGCCGCTAGAGGGTGGCGTCTTGCTGTGCTATCTAATACAATGTAGCTGCAGGCTGCAGCCGTCCGGCATTCAGGCGAGGACGGTGAGTACCGGTAGCAGAAAAACGGACGAAAAGGTGAGATTGTTGTCTGGACAGATTGGAGGCTTTCCGTTCTTCTTTCAATCTAGCATGCTCCTGGCCTGTGTCAGCGCACAATTCACTTGGGATGTTACTCCAGTCTTCTCACTTCACCCCCTTGCAACTGCAGCCAGCCAGCTAGCTAGCAAGTAAACAAGCACAAAGCAAGTAGAGCTGTGGGCCGTCTCACGGCGTTGTTGGAACATTAGCAGCACGTTTACGTCAGAACAACCAAGCTTGTGAGACACTGTGCCAGCCTGAGGGTGGGAATAAGCAGATTTCCATTGGCTGGAGGCTTCCGCCGCCACTTGGTGCCATGATCTGCTAAGCTCTCGATAGTCGTGGAGAACATGCTTGGCAGAAAAGACGCCGCTGATCTATTGGTGTGACCGTGAACAGCGTGCCCACCTCGAGCATGGATCCTGCCAATGGGCCATCTCTTTCAGAAGCAAACTCTCGATTTTTCTTTCTCCATTCACTGAAGATCATTCTCGCTTGAGGTAATATTTTTTCTTTTCAACCCAGAATCTGGTCATGGGATCTTGCAGCTTGGTCCGAGTTTCTCTCAACTTGAGACTTTCTGTTCAGCCAGACTGACGGCGCTTCGGAAAGGCTGAGCTCTGCAGGAAAGCACCAACGTTGCGTCTGGGGCGTCCAGCCTGACTTGGATGGGGAAATTGAGGCCCAGGTCTGGCTAGACGCCGAGAAGATGAGCTGCTAGCCTGATTTGGTGGGGAGAGATTGCGGAATGGTGTGAAGCCGAAAAAGTGATGGCTCCGCGGAGTCTTCACTCCGCTTTACCCTTTTGGGCGCAGGCTGGATGCCGAATTTGGCATTGATCTTAGCTGTCCCCTCCTGTCCAGGCGCCAGTCGACCAACCAGCAAGGCTGCAAAAGTCATCGATCGGAAGCTTACCTCTCCGACTGCGATCGTACGTCGACCTTGGGAGGAACTCTGGAGCCCACCCCCGCATCAGGCAAGCGTGGAGTGAGCAGGGATCCCCCGTGGTCTTTCTTTCCTGTCTTGCCCTGCAGGAGAAAGGAGAAGTGGTGGGGATTTTTGCAGATTCGCATGTTTCTCCAACCCTAGCTTGCATACCAGCTGCTCTCTCGTCTTGGACTAATTTCCAGCTTTTGATTTTTACCCCTTGCTGATGACTTCTCACACAGGATTCAGATGTGAAAGGCACCCATATTTTTCTCCACAGAAAGCCACATTCACGCTGGAAGAAAAGAGGTGAACACTTTCTGTTGCTACCAGTCGGATGTGCCCGACCACGATAAGAGGCGGATTGGTCACCGGTGATCGACAGACAGAGTGCAGGGCACCTCAAATCGCGATCATTCCGGCCGGACGTGGTTTAGGTTCACTGCCACAAAGACCCTACCAAAAAGGAGCTGGGAAGCCTCGAAAAGTTGCAAAGAGATTGGCGAAAAGTCTAGACCTCATTGTTCATGCATTGTGCTGTCCTCGGGAAGGGCGGGTCGCAGATGGGAAAGCAGCTCGGGATGATTTGACTAAGGGAAATGAGTTTGACGCGCTAGCTTGAACGAATGTGCCATCGTTTTATCGATAACGAGCCATTCACTAAGCCTTGCTGAGCGCGGAGCACTGACCGCAGCAGCGGCAGCTCCTCATGCTGAAATTACGGCTCAAGCCTATGATGTAGCCCCAATTTCAAATGCACTCCATAATGTCCTCCCACAAGGTTGTGGCAGGAAGCTGGCGCCTTGCGCATCCTGGATGCTCATCTGCTTGCTTGGTAGCTGGTTCGAAAAAAATAATAATAAAATTTGAAACAGACTTTCACAGGTGAGTGTGACTCCACTCGGATCATGCTCATCTTCTGTGTTTCTCATTTGCTCGAAAATGAGGTCCCAAGATGCCTGGTTTGTGCTTCACGTCAGTTATTTCGCACCCATAATGCCCGATATTCGCAGGGCCAAATCGAGCAGTTCCAAATGCTCGTCCGCACCATCAATTAACCTCTTGTCGACCTCAGAGAAGACCAGCGTCATTTGGTTCTTATCTTTGTTTGATATCATGTCGTCGAACAGTATTCGGCTATACAGCTGTTTGTAGCTGGTTAGCTTCATTTGCCACCGTAACGGAAAGCCGGGTTCTGCTTCGTAATTAGAACTCACCTGGCTCACGGCTTGACCCGCGCTCCAACCGTCGGCAATCATGTCATTTACCGTTCTCGCGACCGCCGTGTATGTGGCGCCTTTCCCCTTTGGTCGTATGGCTTCAACCAGGTCGTCCATTGTATGACTTGGGATGGTGCCTGCAATCTCATCAATGCTCTTCTCCGTGACAACACCGCCGCTGTCACCATCTCCATCGACTTCCATGCTGTCGTCGTCTCCGCCATCGTTCGCAGCCGTCGAGGTGCCCGCTCCCGTTCCTGCCAACCTTGCCGCACTTTGCAAGAATGTGATGGCCTTTCTGAGATCTCCCTCGCTGGCTGCGATCAGCCGGTCCACCACGCCCTTTTCCATCTTCACTCCCTCGGCCTTGGCGATCTCGTTGAGCCGCTTACTCGCATCTGCGGCGGCTAGGCTCTTGAAACGGAACTTGCTGCAGCGCGATGCAAGAGGGTCGATGATCCGCGTCACGTAGTTGCAGACTAGGCAGAAGCGGGTGATCTTGCTGTACGTCTCCATCGTCCGGCGGAGGGCGCTCTGCGCATCCTGTGTCATGCTGTCCGCCTCATCCAGCACGATGATTTTAAAGGGCGGGCAAGGGTATTGTTCACGGTAGGCCTTGTCGTTGGGCGGGTGAGTGAGCTGCTGCCGGGCAAAGTCTTTGACCTTTTCTCGAACGATGCTGATGCCACGCTCGTCTGAAGCGTTCAGCTCCAGCACCCTCGAGCCGTACAATGCCGGCCCGTACAGCTGCTTGGCCAGCGCTAGGATCGTCGAGGTCTTGCCTGTGCCTGGTGGACCGTAGAAGAGCATGTGTGGCAGCTAGAGGAATCAATGACTTAGCCGATAGAGCGTTTGTATGCATCGTCTGTCTCGACTCACGTTGCTGGCCTGTAGTGTTCGTTGAAGAACCTGTACCGTATGCTCCTGTGCTGCAACATCATCCAAGCTTTTTGGTCGGCTGGAACAGATTGTCAGGACGCGATTTCCGAGTCTGCTATTAACAATGTGGAAGCAACTCACTACTTCTCCACCCAAGGTTGCTGCCTTGGGTTGACATCTTTGGATGCTGTGGCTTTTGAAGATGAAGCGTTCGCTGCGGCGGCCGCAGCCCTAGCTCTGTTGTTGAAGAAAGTCGACATTTGACGGTATTGCGGACAAAACAGGATAGAAGTACAACGTTGATCGTGAGATTTCACCTCAGAAGCGGCTGTACATTTTCCGTGGGTGAAATGAGGCTCGACGATCGCCACTGACACGAACAAACACGAATGAGACGCGTCGCCACAAAGAAAAAAAAAAAAAAACCAGATTTTCAGGCCCCCAAGTATGCGCCTTCCTTTCAGACTGTATGTATACGCTGACACAGTACGGTGCTGGCTTAGAATAAAATAACGACAGGATTTCCAGATCTTGATACTTGGCTTGCTCTCAGGGACAGTGCATGTACAGTTCCTTTCTATCAGGTTTCAATTTTGTCCCAATTTGGAAGTACTTGTCACGTGATGTAAATCACCCGTCACTCTTCAACTACTAGCATAATGGGACGTGAGCAATGCTCAGCATGTTCTCTCTGCTGAGCGGATGCGAGACTGCCCAATTATGTTATCAAGTGCTTATGTCGCATCTTGCTGCTGGGTCAAATGCTTCTATGCCCGATAGTCATCTTCGTCTCCCTGCAGAAACGTTGCTCTAAGAACAGCTGTTCGCGATGGAACAGAGGAGTGCCTGTTCTACGCGTCAACAGGACGCACGAGAAATGGCTGTGATCGTTCGATACTAGCAAAGTCAATCGTTCTTCATGGCTCATTTCTCTGACGAAAGTCCGTCTTTTCCCGCGCTGCATCAATCATTCCATCACCCGTGATGATCCCAGTCGTGCAAATCATGATCTTTTTGCCACCATCCTGCTTGGCTATGAAACGCAAAGCTGCTACTTCTGTTCTTGTTATGCCCCCGAGGAACATCACCACTACCGTCTTCTTGCCTCCTCCAGACCCTGTCAGGATTGTGCGAGCCTTAGTAGCCGCCTCTTCGCCTTTCTGAATTTTGTTGAACGTTGGGCCTTTGACGGCTTTGAGCGCATCCTCGAACCCTTGCCAGCCGATGGCAGCACTGCTGACCCCATTCATTGGAGCGGTGCTGCCCTTGTTGACCGTTGTGAACAGATGCGCCTTCTGCACCACAGACTAAGATTCGAGTCAGCACTTCTGAGTCGTCAGGCAGACAGACAAGATTGCTTTCAGAAGCCACGCAAAGCACTTACTTGAACAAGTCGAACGCTGAGTGGTGCGTAGCCACTGTAGACGTACGCAATGTCATTAGGCTCAACTTCGTTGACCTCGTCTACGATCAGCTTCAATGCTCGCCGGAGATAGCCGTAATTTGTCTTGGCTGCTGCTCCGGCACTGCCGACGGTGCCAGGAATGCCGAGATTGAAACCGCCTGCTCTGGGTGCGAGGAGACCAATTCGCTCCAGCGAGTCGAGCGTCAGCAGATGTTGTTGCCCATATGCGTGCATGATCAGGGTTCGGAAGTTTTCAAGTTCCTTCTGCTTGATGCCCCCGCTTATCGACGATTCAAGACATAGCAGGCGCAGCACTGTCGTCAAGGGCGCGCCCTGAGCGATGAGATCCTCGATAGCATCGTGTTGGCTCGATGGGTCCGCGCCTTGCGTCAAATTTTGCTGAATTTCAAGGTCTTTTCGAAAGGTGTCTGACCGGGTGTGCTTGCCAATCTCGTAAGTAAGGCCGATGTGAATTCCGAGACTGTGATTGCTGGCTTGGTATCCAGGCAATTTTCGGACGAGGTCTCTCAGCTCGGCCGTGGTCCTCGCCTCAATGTTGCCACCACCAAACTCCGATTGCATGCGTCGCGCCGTCTTCTGCAACATGCCACCCACGCGAGCGAAGTTGGCGTCTCGAAGTTCTGTGTACAGTTGATCGTTCGAATCCAACATGATCTTGCGTTTGGACGAATCCTGCGTTTTCCCAGCACCGCCATGGCTCTGAGACCCCGGACCTGCGCCGACAATAGACGTATCGACCTCCGTCTGATTGTCTTTGATGCCATAGAGTTCGTCGATGAAGCCCTCGTATGTCAGCTGTGTCAGCAGTACCGTGAGAAAGTCGACCTCCCGATCAATCACAATCAAGCTTTCAATCTCGGCACTGGGCATTGTGCCCAACTTGCCACCCACAGTTGGCTCGTCTGCCTGTGCCTCTGCCCTCATCCGCAGCAGCAGCTCCATGAGCCGGTGCGCCTGATCGCCTTTACCTATGATTCTGGGGAAGAGGCCGTGTTTCTGCTGGATCTGCATGAGCGCCCGTGCTGCAAGGTGGGTACCCGTCGGATCCTTGTGGAGGTAAAGGTCTTTGAACCCATCCTCGAGCTCCAAAGAGAGGAGATCTGCGTCCAGCGGGAGGAAGTAAAGCGGCAGCTCTTCAATGCTGATATCTCCAAGGATGCCCGCATCTTCGAAGATCTTATTGGCAACCAGGGTTCTTCGCGGTACAAGGATGACCGAGATATCATGCTCGACGCCTCGGTTCGTTTGCAGACGCTTGATCTGATCTGGTCGACTGTCAGCATTTCTTGATGACGCGGGATCTGTGAAGAAGAAACGCGCTATGGTTTGTGCTGGCTCTAATCTCGGGAGTAAGAATGACTGGCCAGAAGAGGTAGAGGGCCCCATCTCGCCTACTTTGAGTCCCTGGCACACACGCATGCCACTCGAACGGCAACAGCCGACACAGCGAAGACATCTCAAAAGTCAAGACTCACCAACAATGGAGATGATACGGTCGGCACTCTCGCCTCGAGCCAGGAAGATGACATTCTTCTGCGACGAATCGACATTGTCATTTTCGAGGAAAAAGAACTTGTCCACGCCGTACTCCACCAGCGTTGAAGCCTTGACGAACAGGCTGACTGATCCGGCCAGCGCCTTCTCAATCACCAGATTCTTCTTGCCCCGTACCTGATTTTGGGTCAGCGGCTTTGCCTTCCCTTCACGTAGGATCAAAGTGGTGAAGCCATACATACGCCTTCTAGCAGGTCCAGAAGATCCCTGCGAGCCTTCTCTCTCAGGACCGAGACATCGATACCGCCATGTGAAGCCATTCTCGAGCCGTGCAGGAGGAGCACACGGACCGAATCGCAGAGCGTCGAACTCGGGCTGCTGGTGCATGACGATTTCGAGAGACGGCCAGCTGCCTGGTAAACCGGAGCTCATGCCGATGATGTGCAGCTATGATCGGTGATAGAAGCGCCTATTGCCGATGCGAGGTGCCCCAGGTTCCAGGAAGGAAGCTGTGACGCATAACTGCTGCCAGAGCGGCGGCGCGCCTGCTGCAGCAAAAAAAAATTTATGAGTCCAAGGCGTCGCGCCCTCGCGCGCCCCACCATATCCAATGCCTCCCGCACGGTTGGGATCTAGTCTGTGTCACAGCTGTCAGTCTTCTCTTTTGCGGCGTCTGGGCTTTGAATTGGGATTTCAAAAGCTTCCCCAAAGACAGTTGAGCTCCAGCAGAAAGAGGTCAGATCACGTACGCCAGCCCTTTGCCGCCGCTACTGCCCTCAGAACCTTCTCGTCGTCCTCTCCTTCCGCTGCCTCCGCTGCCGCCGAGATGGGCAAAGAAAAGTTGAGCTTTCAGCTCAAGACGCCGAAAGGCACAAAGGATTGTGAGTTTTTTTTTTAGCCAGAGCCCCCTCGCTGCCATGACTGACCCAGTGCTCGCAGGGGATGGCACCGACATGGTGATCCGCGACCACATCTTCAACACCATCACCCGCATCTTCAAGCGTCACGGCGCGGTAACGATCGACACACCCGTCTTCGAGTTGAAAGAGGTGCTCACAGGCAAATATGGAGAGGACAGCAAGCTCATATACGATCTGGCTGACCAGGGAGGCGAGATCTGCTCGTTGCGATACGATCTTACAGTACCGTTTGCTCGATGGCTGGCTCAGACGTCTGTCAAGAGCATCAAACGTTATCACATCGCAAAGGTGTACCGGCGAGACGCACCGGCAATGACAAAGGGACGTATGCGAGAGTTCTACCAGTGCGATTTCGACATTGCGGGAGAGTACGACTCCATGCTTCCCGATGCCGAGGTGCTGCGAGTCATTCGAGAGATCTTCGAAGAGCTGGGATGGAAGGGCAAGTACACAATCAAGATGAACCACAGGAAGATTCTAGACGGCGTCTTTGCCGTCTGTGGCGTGCCAGAAGACAAGATCAGGACTATCAGCTCGGCCGTGGACAAGCTGGACAAGCTGCCATGGGAGGAGGTGAGGAAAGAGATGACTGAGGAGAAGGGACTGTCAGAGGACGTGGCCGACAAGATCTGGAGCTTTGTACAAAAGAGCGGAGGCAAGGAGGTTGTCGAGTGGATAGATGCCAACCCGGAGCTCTCGGCGAATGAGACTATGAAACAAGGAGTCCAAGACATGAGGCTCCTCTTTGAATACCTCGAGGCCTTTGACGTGGCGGGCCAGGTTGAGTTCAACCTCAGCCTCGCCAGAGGCCTCGACTACTACACAGGACTGATCTACGAGGTGGTCACTGAAGGCTCGGCACCACCAGCCAAATCAGGCCCACCGGGCGAACGAAGCGGCGAGAAGGCGAAGAAGAAGCCGTCAAAACCACAGGGGGAAGATGATGACAGGTCAAATGATCCCTCTGTCGGTGTTGGAAGCGTGGCTGCCGGCGGAAGGTACGACAATCTGGTTGGCATGTTTTCGGGCAAGCAGCAGATCCCCTGCGTCGGCATCTCCTTCGGCGTCGACCGCATCTTTTCGATCACCAAGGCTCGGATGGAGGCCGAGAAGGCTGCCGAGACGGTGCGAAAGAACGAGGTGGACGTGTATGTCATGGCGTTTGGCGGGAAGGGCTTCACAGGCCTGCTGAAGGAGCGTTTGTCCGTCTGTCGAACACTATGGGATGCCGGTATCAAGGCCGAGTTTGCCTACAAGGAGAAGCCACGACTGCAGAATCAGTTCAAGTATGCCGAGAGCGGAGGCGTGCCTTTCGCCGTCATTCTCGGCGAGGATGAGCTGGCGAAGAACCAGGTAAAGGTCAAGGAGATGGGTCTGCCGGACGGCCACCCGGAGAAGGACGGAGTGCTGGTCTCATTGTCGGATGTGGTGACGGAGGTCAAGAGCAGGATGGCAAAGGGTGACAGTGATGGCATTCCTTTTCGGCCTGCGAACCCTGCTAGCCCGAGCGGTGCAGCGCCAGCAGTGACTGGAAACGACGGCGTGTAATGAATAACCTCCAAACCAAGTAGAGGGGGCGATTTCTTCTCAATAGTTCGAGTCACAACATGCAGAAATGTGACGATATGAGGTAGTCGAGGCAACAGCGTCTGTGTCTGGCGCATATATCTAATACAGCAAGATTTCATGATGGCATGAAATCAAAACGACGCATCGTCACAGAACAGTGTTTGAAGGAGCATGAAACCTAAGATACAAAAGTGACGGAATATCTCTACGATAAGTTTCAACCTCTAGATAGTCTTCAGGTGAGCAAAGCGATTTCAGGCAAAATCACGTGATGTGCCTTTCGACCTCTTTCGGCTTACATCACAATATGGAGATCAATCTGCGTCTGGTACATCGTTTCATTCTACTTCTTCAAAAGAAATTTTTCATCTTGTAGTGAGAGTCTTGCGGGTATTGCCCTAATGGCGCCTTCAAAGTCTTCTACTAAAGGCCAATCACCACCATCGTCTCCTTTGTCATCCTCCCAACCAACCAGCGCAAAAGCCTCCTCATCTGAGTCGTCAAAATCGAATGTCCAATCCTCAAACCCGTCGAATCCACCATCACCATCATCACCACATGTATCTACCATGACGAGTCCCTTTCACGCCCTCCTGCCCGAGTCGCGACTAGCGATACTCATCCTGCTGTACCTCTTCTTCGCGCCATACACCAAAGTTGAAGAATCATTCAACATGCAAGCAGTGCACGACCTGCTCACCTACGGCCTACGACCATCTCCCAGCTGGTCCGCCTGGCTGGCCGAGCACTACGACCACATCGTCTTCCCCGGCGCAGTGCCGCGGACATTTGTGGGTGCAATCGCGCTCGCCCTGGCCACCAAGCCCGTCGTCATCATCTTCTCCTTCGCCTCCTCCCTCTTCTCCGCCAGTTCCGACCCATCGTCTGCAGTTGCATCGTCAGCAGCGACGGCAGCAGCAGCACTCTCACAGACTCCGAGAGCCGCGTTCGAAGCATACGCGACCGCCTGGTCCGGCGAGACGACTCAGCTGGCCGTCCGCGCGGTGCTTGGCCTGTGGAACGCCGGCTGCTTGATCGCCTACTCGCGAGGGGTAGGTCGATCTTTTGGTCGCCACGTCGCAGAGGCCTGGCTTGCTCTAGTAGCTTGCCAGTTCCATCTAGTCTACTACGCGTCGCGATTACTGCCCAATTTTATCGCCCTAGGACCAGTCGTCCTAGCATTGCGGGACTTACTGCCGCCGCCGCCGCCGCCACCACCACCACCACCACCACCACCATCTACGACGGCCGATAAAGCTAATGCGAACGACAAAGCCAACACAAAAGCAGAGGAGTCAGCAACAGCCAGGAATTACCAACGCGCCCTCATCATCCTCACAGCCACAGGCATCGTCTTCCGCAGCGAGCTCGCCGTACTACTCGCCAGCCACACGCTCGCCCTCTTCCTACAGGGCCGACTCAGCATCCGCCGAATCGCCGTTGCCGGACTCCTCGGCCTCATCACGGGGCTCAGCCTAACCCTGCCCATCGACTCCTTTTTCTGGCACCAGCACCGACAGACGCACCCGGCCGAATACCCCTTCGCCAACACCAGCAGCAGCAGCAGCAGCAGCAACTTCTTGGTGCGCTCCCTCGTCTGGCCCGAGCTCGACGCCTTCATCTTCAACGTGATCCACGGCCGAGCCGAGGACTGGGGCCGCTCGCCCGCCTACGCTTACTTCATGCCTGCTCTGCCGAAACTGCTTTTCAACCCGTCTACGTGGGGAGTATGTATCCCACTGGCTTTGACACGGTGGTTTGGTCAAGAGGGAAGTGGGAAGGTGAAGGGGACGGCGGGTCGGTGCTGGAGCGTGCTGTTACCGAATATGCTCTATGTGGCGATTCTGAGCCTGCAGCCGCACAAGGAGTGGCGGTTCGTGGTCTACGTGCTCCCGCCTCTGACGGCTGTTGCTGCGGTTGGGGCGGATGCGCTTTGGAAACAAGACGATGATCAGCATACAGAGGAAAAAAAGAAGAAGGTTGGTTCTAGCAGTGGTGATGGCGGTAAATCGTCGACTTCGTCATCACCGTCTCTCCTCAAGAAGGCCCTACTCGCAGCTACAATCATCTCCATCCCCCTCTCCGCACTCGCCGGCCTCGCCTTCCTCATCATCTCCTCGCTCAACTACCCCGGCGCCGCGGCGCTGAACCGCTTCCACCTCATCTCCTCAGCCTCGGACCAAGCCGGCCCTATCATCTCAGTCCACATGGACACCCTGACCTGCATGACCGGCGTGACCCGCTTCCTGGAAGCCCCGTCGTCCGCATCGATTCTGACTGCTACGGACGTGGACAAGGAATCAACCAGTGGCTCGCTCGATATCAAGTGGGCCTACGACAAGGAAGAGAACGAGACGACGCTGCTGGACGCCGTGTTCTGGGAAAAATTCGACTATGTAATCACGGAGAGCCCGGAGCGCGCGATTGGCCCGTGGCAGATCGTTCCGCGCCTCGGCACCGTGACTGGCTTTGCGGGCATTGCCCTGACTCGCTCGGTGCAGGAGCTTGAGCGCCAGCGAGAGAATGCGGACTTGGCGGCTGATCCGTCGGGCCGCATGTCGGATCAGGGCAGGAAGTTGCTGCTGGCCTGGAATGATCTCGGATTGTCGCTGCTGAGGTTCACGGGTGGTAGGTGGGCGACGGTCCGTATGGAGCCCAAGTTGTTTGTCCTCAAACGTGCGCGAGGCGTGTTGTAAGATATTGAGGTTTGTGGGAGACTCGAGTTTTTCTCTGCTCGGTTTTGTAAGGATGTACCACTCACTGAATGGAGAAATGGGTTGAAGCAGACGAGAGTCCATGTTATTTTCATCGTGTCCCGCTCGCCTGTCTCATGAGAAACTCCTTCAGAGGCTCAATGGCGTTGACTGCGTCAAGTCCCAGGCTCCGTAGCGCGACCACAGGTCCGGATTCGTATGCGTAAAGCTTGTGCAGCTTGTCGACGACGCCGAGAAGCCGATGATTTGGCTCGTAACGAGCGGCGTTGTACTTCTCCAGCGTCAGCTGGTCGCCGACGTCCTGGCCGTGCCTGACTGCATAGTCGAGCGTTTGAAGTAGCGACTCGCTATCTGCCAGGCCCATGTTCAAACCCTGGCCTGCCTGTGGATGGATAACGTGAGCTGCGTCTCCAATCAACGCAACTCGTGATCCAATGTAGGTGTCTGCATGGCGCATCCGGAGAGGAAAGGCCGCCACTGAGCCGTCTTGGACATCCACAACGCGGCCGGGAATCTCGTACTCTTCTTTTCCTGTTGGCACATGCTTCTCTCGCCACTCGAGTTCGTCGACTTGGCCTGATGACAGACCGTGCATGTACGACAGATCCACGGTGCCTAGCCTGAAAGCCGCGTTGACCATGGCGACAAAGTCTGCGGGAGCGAGCGATTTGAGGTGGGCTGCACGTTCCGGCAGCGTGCTCCAGACAAGCGTCATGTACGGCCCTGGCAGCGGCAGTAGAGCCACAGGCCCAGTCGGCAGAAAGCGTTGAAACGCAGTGCGGTACGAGTCCGGCTCGTGCTCCATTCTCAGCGTTGCCACCACAGCATGTCGACCATAGTCCCACCCGTTCGCAGCTATGCCAGCAAAGCTGCGCACCGGGCTGTTCGCGCCATCAGCACCGATGAGGAGCCTGGCTGCCAGCGTCTTTTCGTTTGCGAGCGTGATGTGCGGCCAGGAGGTCAGGTCGAGAGAGTCTTCGACCTGGGCTTCTGGACCGAGCGAGATCTCCGACACGCGCGTCTGATCATGCACTGTCACGCCTCCTAGCTCTTGTATCGTTCCCATCAAGGCTTTGACCAGGTTCGCGTTTTCGCTCATCCATGCAATCGTTCCGTGTTGGGGCTGGTAGGGCCAGTTGAATTCGATACGCGACCCAGACACGCCGTCCCAGACCTGCATCTCCTGGAAGGGCTGGAGTCTGTTATGTTGAATGTGCTGCCATGCGCCAATGCGTCGCAGAAACGCAACCGATGACGGTGTCAATGAAGATGCCCGGTTCGAGTACTGTGTGGGTGGCAGAGACCATGATGAGGATTGGGAAAGATCTTGCGATTCGACGAGGGCTAGGCGGAGGGAAGAAGTGGCAGGATTCGATCCTGCAAGCAAAGCAATTAGCTTAGATGATTCTATGAATGGAAGTGAATAGCCGTACGCAGTGCCGTGAGCAGACTCAGGCCTGCTGGTCCTCCCCCGACGCAGACGACATCGTAAATGTCAGCCTCTTGCGGAACAGATGAGCTCCACCTTTTGGCAGGCTTGATGAGTGCCGTCTTCAAGTAGACTCGACGACTAATCATACGTGAGCGTGCAAGCGATCCTGCCATGCTGACAGACTGCACGAGAGACGACGCAGTTGAAGGTCGTGGTTCGAAGCTTGCGAAGCTCCGAAGCTTTCGGTGATGATATGATAAAATTCTACGGAAGAAACTCCTATACAGCCATTAGGATAGACCACAGCACCTGCAGAACCACACTACCGCTCTTTGCGTTCGCCTTATCCAGGCTGCTTGCCAACTGATAGGGTCTCTACAGATCAGGGAGGGGATGCAGACGACGCTTCAGCATGCCGTCGCGGCCTTTGCATGATGCTTTGCAATGCTGCAGGTTCTGCAGGTCTGCGTGCTTTCTTGTTCACCTGATGTCTGAAAAAATACTTTGTCAAGATGGGGCTCAACTTATTACCAGTACAAGCCATTGGTTCCTCAATCGATCAGGCTGATACGGTTTCGACCGCGGGAACACCGAGATTACCAGACTCACGATTTCGCGAGTCAGCTAGAGGTCATTATCGAAGACGGTCCTCTGAAAAAGGCCCGATACGATGCGCTCTCCTATACTTGGGGTCCATCGACCGTCCCGGAGCAGGAGGAGTTGGATGCGCAGACATTTACGAAAGTGGAGAGATGCTACCCTGTCATCGTTGATGATCAGATCGTCAGGGTCACCTTTTCCCTTCGTAATCTCCTTCTGAGAATCCGCCAGATGTCGTCAAAGTCTGAAAGTGATGCTAACCCTCCGAAGCAGAAGTATACGTGGGCAGACGGGATCTGCATCAACCAAGATGATATGCATGAAAGATCAAAGCAAGTGGCACTGATGACTAAAATATACAAAAGTGCGAGCTCAGTGCTTGCGTACCTGGGTGAACCGGACGACTTCTCGCTTCGAGCGTTCGAATCGGTCAGAACTTTGTACAAACTTGCTGTTAAGCACCCCAAAGGGACGCGGCCAAGATACATCTCAGATCCCTCCCTCTTCCAGGAGGTTGGTGAAAAACCTTTGTCGATGGATGAATGGTGGGAATGGGCCATCCTGATGAGCCGCTCGTGGTTCCAAAGAAGCTGGGTGCTTCAAGAGGTAATCCTACCAGGTTTTGAGCATGTCCAACTGCTATGCGGAGCTTTAGTGGTACCACTTTGTACCATTTTGATGGCCTTAAGATTTGTCCATCGTTCGACATGGGAATGTCTACTACTTACCAGAATGCGCATTGATGTTGGGCAAGGCACCAAAGAAAGATATCACAAGCACAAGGATGCCGTCATATCATGGTTTGGTGGAGGGCATGTATTCACTCGAGCAGCAGATAAGCTTTCTCAAGAAAGACTTACAATCCCGCTCTTCGAAGTCACTTGTTTCATCTTACCACGGACTCACTGCTCAAATCCTCGAGACAAGCTATACAGCACATTGGGTTATGTCGCTGAATGGCAACCCCTCGATCTGAAGAAGCTTCCCGTGGACTACACCTTGTCTACAGAAGAGATCTTCTGCCGGGCTACCAAATTTGTCTCGGCTAAGACTGGCAGTCTGCAAATGCTTTCCGCTGTAGACGTGCGCGAGACTGGGCATCGGGCGCAGCAATTACCGTCTTGGTGTCCCAACTACTACATGGGAAGAGCTCTTCCGAGCGCACTGGAGATAAGCCCTCAGCCAACTGGATGGTGTGCATCTCGATACAGCTTTCATCCTGCCATTGGTCCGGAATCTGACTTTCGAATCATTCAAGTTCGCGGAAAGCTGTATGATACAATACAGTCACATATTTCTATTCAGCTATTGCTTTTTGATCCTGTTGACTGTGGTCGCGTGTTTGAGTGGCTACTTGAAAGCATGCAGACCTCTGAAACGCCAAGGTAAGCTTTCAGATCACTTGCTCGATTGCATTCTGGAGGTGACAAACAATAATTAGTAGCAGTATCATCTTAGAATCCTTTTTCCGCACGTTAATAGTCAGAGAACATGTCAAAAAGCCCGAGTCTCTGTGGAGAATCACGATAAATCGGACATTCGGTCGATACCTCTTCACCAGAATATGCTTGCTCTGGATATATGATAAACATTGGAGCAGGAACCTTGCCGAAATAGAAGGTAGTATCCGAGTTGTGCTGCAAGCTTCAGAACGCATTGTTGATTTGGCTCCCGAGTCGGGAAGATATGTTCCCGATGTGGACCTTATATCTTCTGAACTCCGTCGGTATGAGGGACAAGCCAGACCCATTTATTCTTCCCTCAGAGACATGACGCAACGTATCTTCAAAATTTTGGGCGAAAGCTCAAATAATGAAGAAGCCTCAGCCGACCTCACGCTAATAACCAATGCAATATTCCCATTACGGCATGTCTTTCGAACTGATGCCCACCGGATTGGGATCGGACATGAGACCCTCAAAGTAGGCGACCAGGTCTGGTTGCTGGCAGGCTCAAACGTACCTTTCATTCTAAGACCACACCCCGATGGTTGCTTCGAGCTTGTCGGAGAGGCGTACGTGGATGGCATGATGTTTGGCGAGCTGTGGCCTTCTGACGAGACTGAGCTGACGGACATCTGTCTGAAATGATTGCGGCAATGTCAGATTTAACTGAATGATTGAAATTATTTGGCACAACATTTGCTATCATGATTAAAAAGTCTGTCTGTTGCTTCTCAAATCGCTGTAACAGGTGCAGTGTCATTGAGTTCAAATGTTTCGTATCACCAGGCGCGAGTTGTTGCGTGTCGCCATTTGGAGTACTATTTCACCGAACCATCCGCTTTGATAATTGGTCACTATCTATGACCATTATCATGAATAATGTCGCTGATCCACCAGCCACGGAAGCAGTCCGAAGACTTATCAAACAGGCTCAATTATTGACGAACAGCTCCTTGGTCAAGCCTGTGTCGAGGTACTCTCTGATCTCGTGCGCCTTTCCATCCTCCTTGAAGATGATCACCCAGAAATAGAAGTTGTTATATGGCTTCCCGTTGATTTGGGTAGCTTCGGCGTGATATTCAAGGAATGCCTTGTGGCCAATGACCTAGAGGATAGCATACAGCATCAGTTACACTTTCACACAAACGCACTGCTTCAACTTGATCGGCTGAACAGTGACAGAAGCTTACATTGACTTCGATACCAATCAGCTTGATACCGTCCTTAAGCTTGGAGTACAATGGTGTCAAGACCTGGTCGATCCACTGGGCTCGGTTCTGGCAAGCATCTGTCAGCGAAGAGACTACAATCTTGATCAACCGAGATACAGTCGTTTCTGTCTTTGGCACTTCTTCGACGCCAACATCCTCCAAAGTAGTAAGTGATAGGGACAGACTCACAAATACCCCTTTCCTGGCAACCTCGTCTTTGGTTTCGGATCCTATCCTCCAGCGCACGTCAGGGTGGATGGCGTCCAGCAAAGGCTCCGGGTTGCCAGTGAAAGCCTGCTCCATCAGGCTCTTGACCCATTCCGCCTGCAGTACGAACGGCATGCTGCTGACTACTCGTATGATAAAGACACTGATCGTCACGGAGTTTGGAGAGATGCCCCGTCTTGCTTGAATTCACAATATCCTCTACTCATAACGACAAGAGTGCAACAGCAATCTTCAAATTTTCAGTCCCTTACACTAGCTTTATACTTCCAAAATTCTATTGGAGTCATCCGAAGCAGCTGTAGGCCCTCGTGAATCGAAGCTAATTCCTATAGCACCCACGTGGTCAAGATCCAGACCTCTTGCCGTGTCGTCTTGATCAAGCCACTCAAGGTCAGACATGTGAGGCTTCGACTGTCAAAGCTAGCATGGTTTCGGTAAGTGAAGAGGCAAATACGAAAGTTTGGCATGCTGGTCCATGCGACAGCTATTCATCCATTTGTCTAATTAGGTAAAAAAAATTTTGCGGCGAGTCTTGGCTCGGTTTGATACGCGTATCATCCTATCCGGATGATAAGACGGGCATGCAGCCATTCGTAGATCATCATGCCCGGATACCAGAGAAGGAAATCCCCCCAAAAAAGAATAAGGAAGAAAGGAAGATGCTGATCTTTGAGTGAGATGTAGCTGGTACAACTGGTACAGCGTATGACGTGATATGACAGGCTCTTTGTGAGCACGACCAAATTAGAAGTACGACTGGGATTAGGAAGGCTTCAATGAAGCAAGTCACTACCTGACATGTCACACAGACATCACGAGAGGAAACGACTTTGACGGAAATATGGCATGCGACGTGAGATACCTTTGGGAGGCGCAAATGTAGAGAGCAATTTTCAACGTTCTAGAATACTGACCTGCTCCAAAGAAGCGAAAGTTATGAGAAATATTATTGTCAGATTTTCTTTAGGGTTCTAGCGTCAGATGGTGACCCAAATATATATATAGATGCCAGTCAAAAGAAGTTTGCACTGAGCCATTTATTAGAATAATATATATCCAAGCTAATTTCAGTAACTGTGGTGTTATGTCAAACTGTAGGCTCTGCAAGCTTAAAATCTGGGAGGAGAATTTGACCTTGCGCCGAATTACCAGCAATGTCTTCATTCGTGTATTGACATGTTTCGATGCCACAACCTGTATAGTGAGTTAAACTAGCTCGTTTCATTTTGGTCGACATTGGCTCAGCTCAGCGTCAACAGTGCAATACCAATGAGCTGACTCATTCATCCAAGAAGCTATCGAAAGCCTCCAAGCAGGAAGCTCACACATGCAAAGACATATCCACACCTTATTAAAAATTAGCATGATCTCCTACTTTACAAACTGATGTCCTCTTTCATTTTGTTCAGGTGCCATTACTCAGCAGAAGAATTTTGTAAATCTTGGGCATGGCTCGTGTGACGAAATATGGAAAAGGCAAACATAATTCTCCCTACCAGAACCAAGGCAGAGCCTAGTATTACTCTGTCTGAATCGAGACAGCCAGCACCTAAGCAAAGCAGGGACGATACACACACTATTACCTCCCTGAACACTCCCCAAGATGTGCTCCAGCAACTGAAATCTCAGCCTGGACTAGAGGAGCTGCAGAATTGCTTGGAATACCTGGAAGAGCTTCATGATGATCCGGTCAGCAATGTCACATTCCACGTGAGACTTCTCGGGCCGCTGGCATCGCAAGTCGTTTTTGTGCTCGTCAATGACATCGTGCCATCCTACTGGTCTCTTCTGAGTACAGACCAATCCCTCCGAAAACAGTTCAGATCGTTAGTGAGATGCCTCAAGAGCGTCGCTGGCATTGGTGCCACGACGACCCGGCTAAAGGCTCTATGCAATCCATCTGAAGACTCAAAAACTGCAGGCAAGTCTACGTCAGAAGGAGAACATCTGAAGCTCACACTTCAGCTGCTTGAATGCCTGCTACAGGGCGACAAGACTGTCGAGACAATCTGGCGCGATGTCAAAGAGCTCGAGTCCAACGAGATCCGCCGTCCGATGGTGATGGACCAGGTGACATCTTTCCTAGCTGGTGGCTCCGTCTTGTCCGCTGCAGCTCAGGCGGCTCAGAAACTTCGTATGTCAGATCGAGATTTGATCGACTTGCCTTGGGTAGGCGATGGAAAGCTGTACGCTTCCTGGCTGGGACGCAACATCCTCCACTGGAGTCGGAGTCTGCAGGAGACAGTTGATACGGAGGGCGTCAAAAGTCGCAATCGCCTCGCCAACAGATCATTCTCGCTCGGCTACACCAACGATTTCGCGAGTCCACTTTTCAAAGAACTAGTCGAAGGAAAGGCAGGAGAACTGAGACTTTGTCGCAGCATCCTATCTGGCTTGACGCCAGGCTCCCAGATAACAGCCTTCAACGTGGTGATTGGGCTCTTGGCATCGAGGTCAGCTCTTCAGCCTTCTGAGGCATACATATCCGGGGCTGCTGCGCTGATTGACAGCCTGCTTGTAGAAAACAACAATCTTGAACGATTCATTGTCAAATGGCTTGCGGGTCAGTCGAGAAGCGGTCTCGACTACGGTCTACTCATATATCGTGCGGCGGTTGCTGCTCTTTCTAAGCGTCCGGATCTTCTCAAGCAGGCTCACAGCCAGTGCCTGAAGAACTTTGGATCAAGGCTGAACATCAAACAGGACCCAATCCTCCAGCAGGAGCGCCAAGCTCAAGTGTTTCTGCTTCTCACTGGGTCGTTGCTTAGGACAGACCCACCTTACATTAAGGAAATGAAACACTCAAGTGACTATCTAAACACTACTTCGAACCGTCTCGCTGCACCGTCGACAAGAGCGCAGTTCCTTGGTATGGCCGTCGGAATGGCCGTTTCGGATCTCGTTGACGAAGGCGACAATAAACTCAAGTTCACAAACGAAGACATCAATGGAGAAGAGGGTCAGCAGCTCCGCAGTCTCATCGTCGTGCATGACAAGAAGGGAGCTGTCTCAGATCTCGCAAAACTTCGAGAGCCAACTGCTACATCTTCTCAACCAAGCAAACCCACACCATCAAAAGCAAAGTCCCTACCAAACAAAAGTCTTAAACCGCAATCCAAGATTGTCGCCATCGAAGAAATCGACTCTGACTCCTCAAGCGAGGATGACCTGCCAACATACGGCAAACCCGACTCTGACGCTTCCGACTCGGAAGACGATCCCACCCTCATCGACCGCGACAAGCCAACAGCACCAGTCTACATCCGCGATCTCCTCTCCGGCCTACGAGACACGGAGAAGCACGATCGGCACCAGCTCGCCATAACAACCGCGCCAGGCCTAATCCGACGCAAATCCCGATTCGGAACCGAAGTGACCGAGCACGCAGAGGAGCTCGCCACGGCGCTCATCGGCCTGAAGGACGACACCTTCGACACAGACTCCGACCCAGGAGGGCGCGAGCGGTTCGCCCGGCTCCGTCTGCAAGCCATGATAGCCCTGATCGTCAGTGGCGAGGGCGGGCCAGAACGTATGGCGCCGTGGTTCGCGCACACGTTCTTCAACGGCGACTACTCCATCTCGCAGCGCGCCTCGATCCTGACCGCGCTGGCTCTGGCGGCGCGCGAGCTCGCAGGGTATGGAGATGAAGACGCAGACCTGACTGCCGCGGGCGATGCTCCCAAGTTTGCATCGAAACGATTACCCAGCGCGGTTGAGGGACTGTACCTATCATCAACTGACTCACCTCTCATATCAGCATCCTCTTCCGCCTCTTCCCCATCTACGACCAAGAAGTCGAAACCATCCCTGCTAACACCATCACCATCAACACAAACACCAACACCAACACCAACACCAACACCCGTGACCCACCTCTCCAGCCGTCTCGAGCGCAGCATCCTGCACCCCCTCGCCGCTTCCGCCGCCGCCTCCTCTTCCACCACCTCCTCCAGCAACCCCAGCCCCACCGCCCTCAAAATCCGCAACATAAGCACGCGCATCGACCCCGCCACCCAATCCGCCCGCGCCGCGCGCTCGCGCATCATCCCCAACACCCTCGCCAAACAAGTCAGCACGAGCTTCTTCTACCCACTGACCTCGCGCTGGCGAGCCGTCACCCGCGCGCGCCGCGGCACCTCCAGCAGCGGCCCCAACAACTCCGCCCTCGCAACCCCGTTCCTCGTCTCCCAGTTCGTGCGCACGCTCGCCCTCATCCTCGCCGCTGCGGGCAGGGGCACGCTCAGCCTCGACGGCATGACGGCGGAGTTTTGGGCGCTGATTCTTGGGATGAGCCGTGGTGGAGGTGTAGGTGGAGGTGGTGAAGGGGAGGACTCGGAACTCCGCGTGGTCGAAGCCCTGCTATTCGGCCAACTCACGCTCTTGGATCTGAATTCCGACAGGGCGAGGAGCGTGGTCGAGGGGTTTGGTGAGGAGTTGGAGCAGACGAGGACGTGGGCGGGAAGCGTGCTTGAGAGGGTTAGGGGGAGTGGTGGGAGTGGTGGGCTTGGTGGGTTGGGGGTGCAAGGAGGAAGAGGAGGTGCTAGCGGTGGTGGTGCTACTGGTGGTGCTACCGGCGAAGAAGACAAGGTTCGCGCCCTGGCTGCTGCTGTGCTTGTCAAGTCTGATGAGATTGTCGACGCGTACAGGAGGGAGTTGATGGGGGGCTTGGGCGGGGGTGAACTGGGGAATAACGTGTTAGGACTGTGAGGAAGGTAGAAAGTGACGCGAGGAGGGAACGGGGCAGAGACGAAATCAAACGTATGAAGCAAAGAATGGGAAATAGATGCCAAGTATTCAGTCTATGTTGTTTTTGAATTCATTATGGGGGGAAAAAAATAGTCTGTGAGCTAGCTCGCTAGCTTACTTGTTAGCTATACAGCTGGGGGAAAAAATAGCCTCGATGCTGTGTGAGAGTGCAATGTCTGTTCAAATCATGGCAGTTGCGTTTGCGCTTATATGTATATGAGTGTGTCTCTTCAAAGGGTCCCTGGAACCAACGCCTTCTTTTGCTCTCCCTCTGTTATCTGTACCCCCTGGACGTCTGCCGAGTAAGCAATGAGTAAGTTTTACATGCCTGGACGTGATTCGTGCTGCTGCCACTTGATCCGTTAATCCCAATTTATCAGTACTTGGCTGGAATTCAAAACCCAAACCCAAACCCATAGACATGCAAATAAAGCAGCTTTGTCTGCCTGTTTCGCGCCATGTGAATCCAAGTAAATGCAGCAGATCCGGTAGGTGGATCCGAATGGTGTCATTATCATCATTCTTCGACGTCCTCGTCGTCGTCTTCTTGCTGTGCCCTGACCGTCTTCTCGCTGTTCGTGCTGTTGATCCGAACTGCCCTCTGCCTCTCCTTTGCTGCCGCTTGGCCGGTGCCACTCTTGGGCATCCCCTGCGCCTCGCTGGGCACCTCGAGCCCGACCTTGACAAAGTCCGCGTTGGTTCGTAGGCTGTCTCCGCTGCTGCTTCCCTCGTGCATCTTCACCAAATCGTTGGGTCGTGTTGGGCTCATTGGCGATGTTGTATATTGTCCTTGCTGCTGCTGCTGCTGCTGCTGCTGCTGCTGCTGCTTCTGCTGCTGCCTCTGCTGTTGAAGGTTCGTGGTGCTGGCCAGAGTCCCAACGCTGCCTCGTGTCGCGACGCCACTCTGTTGGTCATCGCTCTCGACGACAATCTTGATACCATCGTTGCCCGCTGGCGATAGCCTCTCGGACAGTGCGCGCTCCTGGTTTTGTTGTTGTTGTTGCTGCTGCTGCTGCTGCTCGGACGACGCACCAGTCGCACGCTCACGGTTCATGCTGACCAAGTTCTCTTCCGTCAGAGCCTTGATCTTGCTGATCTGTGGGCGTGTCACGGCGCTGCTGGTCTTTGCTCGGCCGACTCGTGGCCGCTTGGCATCCTCGTCCGACTCGGCGGCACTGACCAGCTTGTCGTCTCGAAGTGCCTGCGCCTTCTCCTCTGCCGCCTGCCGTCGCAGGCCACGGTCGCCTTCCGACTCTGGCGGCGGTGACATGACGTCCGGGAAGCTGGGAGACGCCGCCAACCTTGAACCGCGCATTGGCTGTGGCTGCACTGGCTGCGCGTGCGTTGGCTGGTTGAAGGCCGGCATCGAGCTGAGCACGACGTCCGTCTCCGTGCAGTTCGAGTCGTGGTCTGACTGCGATGTTATCGTCGTTCCGCCGCGCGCCGCATTCACCCCGCTAACCGCCGATTGTCCCTTGCGATTCCTGATGGCCCACTTGACGAGCATCTGCTCCAGTATAGTGCTTTTGACGGGCTTCGCCAGGTAGTCGTCCATGCCGGCGCGCTGACACTTCTCCTTGTCACCCTGAATCGCGCTGGCAGTCATGGCCACGATGGGAATGTTGTTCATGCCGGGAAGACTCTTGAACGGATCGTGGTGCCGTATCTGGTGCGTCGCTCGATAGCCGTCGAGCACGGGCATCTGCACATCCATCAGGATGACATTGGGCTTGCGGATATCCTTGGGGAGTGACGATGCAGCCGCCGGCGAAGGATTGAGGTTGTTGCTGTTGTTGTTACTGCCGCCAGCGACGGCCGAGTTGAGGATGTATTCGAGTGCCTTCTTGCCATTGTCCACCGCGTGGACGGAAAAGCCAAGCTTCTTGATGGTGCGCGTCGCAATCTGCTGGTTGACTGGGTTGTCCTCCACCACCAGAATGTGAACGTCGTGTCGATCCTGCACGGGCAGAAGCGAAGAGAGGTCGGCCGTGCTTGTCATCACACCCCCTGTCATCGTGGTGATACGTTTCGAGCTGATGGAGCCCGGTCTGCTCGGATCCAGGGGCGTCTGGGGCGGCGTGTTGTGGTCTGACGAGCCCCGACCGGATATCGAGGTCTGACTGGGGAATCGGTCTGCAGGGAAGCCGAGGTCGACGAGCGGCTTGTTTCGATCCGTGTTCTGCGGCTTGGTGAATGGGATGGTAAATCGGGCCTTGGTGCCCTGGCCGAGGACAGAGTCGAGCTTGATGCTGCCCTTCATCAGGTGGACGAGATTCTTACAGATCGTCAGGCCCAGTCCCGTTCCGCCGAAGCGCCTGGCGGTGCTCGAGTCAGCCTGGGTGAAAGGCTTGAAGAGCTTCTTCTTGACCTCCTCCTCTATGCCCTGACCAGTGTCTTCAACAGCAAAGGTCACCGACAGCGTATCTGCCGTCTCTTTGTCGATCCACGCCGCCAGCTTCACTGAGCCGTCCTGGGTGAACTTGATGCTGTTGGTGAGCAGATTTGTCAGAATCTGACGGCACCGGTTCGGATCACCGATGAGGATCCTGTCGCCGACGTCATCGTCGCCTTGGCCGAGCCTGAAATCTTGATCAAAGTACAGGGCCTTCTGACCGGCAGCAAAGGACATCATCTTGCCGACGTCGCGCAGCACTAGGGACAGGTTGAACTGAACGGACTCGATCTCCAGTCGGCCAGACTCGACCTTGGAAAGGTCCAGAATGTCGTTTATGACGGTCAGGAGACCGTTAGCCGACCGTTGGATGTTCTCGGCAAGCTCGCGCTGATCATCATCCAGCGGAGTATCGACCAGCAGCTCAGCCATACCAATCACTCCCGCGATCGGTGTGCGGATCTCGTGGCTCATGTTGGCAAGGAACTGGCTCTTGAGTCTCGAGGCTTCCTTAGCCGCCGTCTCGGCGCTGATGAGCCTGAGGTTGTCCTTTTCCGTCCTCTGAAGCTCCAGCTCCCTCATCTTAATTTCCGAGACGTCCTGACTGACGCCGACAACGCCATCGACGTAGTTCCTGTCGACCACGCCGTCTGGACGGGCGACGCCGTGAATGGGGACGAAGCGCGTCCTGAACCAGCGGTCGGTGCCTTCGATGTGATGCTCGATCACGTGCTCTCCCAGCTTACCGTTGATGATCATGTCGATCGGGTCGACGTACTTCCGCAAGTCGTAGCTCCCGGCCTGCTTGCCAAAGGCCTCCTCGATCCGGTGGCCGATCAGCTCCTTTCGCGAGTCCCGGCTGGTTTCGCTCATGAATTGTAGCGGGCCCTCGAGGAAGGTGAGGATCTTCTGTCGATCGATGCTCCACACGGTCACCTTGGCGTGGTCGATGACCTTGAGCAGCTGGTCATGGGTGCGCTTCTGCTCCTGGCGCGCCTCGACCAAATCGTGAATGTCGGTGCAGGTGCCGAACCACTTCACGATATCGCCCGTCTTGTGATCGCGGAGGGGCAAAGCGCGGCCCAGCATCCAGCGCCACTCCCCAGTCGAGCTCCTCGCCCTGTACTCGGTCACGTACTCGTCGCCCGTCGCCAGCGAATGCCGCCATCGTCGCTCCGTTTCCGGCATATCTTCTGGATGAAAGACATTGGCCCACTGCTCGCCAAGCGATTGACCCTCGGTCAAGCCGGTATATTCGTACCATCTCCTGCTGAACCAGTCTACTTTAAGGTCAGGATTAGCGGGAAAACGATTCAAATTGACGGACAAACAGTAAAGTGAGGACTCAGAAGGGGGGGGGAGGGAAAGAGAGTAAAAGCTTTTGAAAAGGGTGAAAGTGGATTGCAAGCTTACCGTGTCCGCCAACAGGCGTGGTCGTCCAAGCAATCTGAGGCATACAGTCGCAGATGAGCTCAAACTGTTGCTCGTTCCTGTCACTCTGTTCTCGGATCTTGTCGGCAAACTCGGTGATGTCCTTGAGCGCGGTGATGCCACCGATGAACTCGTCATTCTCGTCATACAGACACTCGCCAGAAACATCGTATATGATCCGTTTCCCCCTCCTGTCCAGGTAGCCGACCTTGATGCTCTTGAAGGGCTTCTGCGTCCTGCAGAGCAAAACGATGGGGTTCTCCTCGAGTTCGAGCTTGCGAGAGAAGTCTTCGGTGTATGCCTGAAACCTGGAAAGAGGGTCGAGCGTCTCGTCAGAGGTGGGGTCGGTGTGCCGCCGCATCAGGTGTTCTGCCGCCTTGTTGGGGACGACGATGGACTCGTCCTTCCACATGGCAAACTTGGGTATCTGCATGCCATTTATGATGGCGTCTTTGAGCTTCAGCGTTCGCTGCAGCGCGGAAGGTGTGGAGGTGGTATGTGTGAGCGGGAACGGTGCAATGGAGAGCGGCTGTTCGCTTGGCGAGGTGCGTGGAGGGGGGGTGGCGACGAAACTGGAAGGATCGAAGGCGTTATTGCTGCTGGATGTGCCGCAGTGCGAACACCGGGGAGCCGAGGTCACGGCGCCCTTGAGGCTGCCCGCCGATGACGGCGATGAGCTTGCCGTCGGCGTCATAGCGGAGGTCATGCGGATCTGCGAGCGAGAGCTCGACACGGTTGATGGCGATGCGGCGGAGAAGGCGAGGGAGTAATACTGCTGGCCATCCATGCTCCAGATGGAAATGACCATCCTTGCTTGGACGTGACGGAACGGGGCGAGTGATTTTGCGTCACGAGAGTTCATGGCGACGCCAACGTACTGGGATGACAGCAGGACGTCAACAACAGTGTCCTGCACGAAAGACCGGTCTGCATGATCTGCATCTATCGTAGGAGCAGGAGCAGGAGCAGGAGCAGGAGCAGTCTTGTCTCCGTCCTCATCTCCTTCCA
Source organism: Erythroxylum anguifugum (assembly GCA_027478595.1). Classification (NCBI taxonomy): domain Eukaryota; kingdom Viridiplantae; phylum Streptophyta; class Magnoliopsida; order Malpighiales; family Erythroxylaceae; genus Erythroxylum; species Erythroxylum anguifugum. The sequence continues at coordinate 26,569 of JANIPN010303157.1, read as the reverse complement.
AGATAGGCCTCTTCCGCTTCGATGTAGGCGACTGTGGTGCGTCGGGCGGGCCAGGCTCAACGGAAGCTTCACGAGCAAGGGACCTGATATCCTCGTTGACCTCGATGGAGCCGGTGCCATGAGAGCTGCTGGCCAGACGGTCGTTCGACCTCCTGGTGAGGCCATCGAGGAACCTCTCCCAGTTGACCCACACCGGCTGCCCGTCCTGGAGAAGATCGATGCCTATCTGGCCGAGGCTCTGGCCGATCAACCTGTCGGTGACATGGAAGCCGTTGGGCAGAGCGTGGCTGTCCGCATGTTGCTGCTGCTGTCTTTGTTGTCGCTGCTCGGCGGCGTGCATCTGGTCGAGACCGAGGAGCTTGCCCATGGCATCGTTGGCGAATATGACCGTCTTCAGGCCGGAGAGAACGATGAGGGGAGTGGGCAGATATTGCATGGCCGAGAGGGCGATCTGCGCCATGGATGGCATCTTGGGTATGTGTAGGTGACCTGGCGGGCTCGCGCGTCCGGAGCGGGCAGCGGGCTTGTCGGCGGAGGAAAGGGCTGCGGTGCCGGCGGCGGCGGCGGCGCCAGGCGGTGGAGCTTTGAGATCTCCCGCGAGCCCATGTTGGACGTGATCGTAGGATGATGTGTGATTGGGAGCGAGAGGAGCACGCTGTGCAGGAGTGGCGGTCGCGGAGGAGCTGTTCAGGGAAGCGGAGAGGGAGGGGTGCATGGACGCCGGGCTGCCGGTCCTGCCGACGGGGGAAGTGTGCGTCGGCGGCGAAGCCGTTGTCATTGCGTCTTGGTCGACATGCTGAAGAGGAGCCATAATCTGCCTCCTCTTCACCTGTTCTCTTTCGGTAAGAGACGGCCGCTTGCGTTGCATGCGAGCAATGATCACCCTCTAGTGGAGAGAGAGGGTGGTTGCGCGGGTGTGTGTGTTCACTTGGACGTGAGAAACATTACTAAGCAGCGACGGCCTCAGTCCTCCTCTTTTTTTCCTTCCTTCCTTCTTTCTCTCTCTCTCTCTCTCTCTCTCTCTCTCGCGGCTCCTCCTCCTTCGTTTTCTTCCCCCAATGTCAGAAGGAGCTTTTTGGGGAAGAAGAGGCTGTTCAACTTGGCTAGTATAGACGGGCCAAGATGAGAGGGGATGGATGTGGGAGAGGCCGGTGGACCCCCGGGGGTAAGATGGGAATTGGCCGGCCCCCCCAAGGGCAAGAGGGATGGAGAAAGTAGGTAGCGCGCAAAAGGTAGAGAGGAGAGGAGGTACTATCCCAGGAGCAGGCGGACAGCAGGAGACACAGCAGGAGACGCCGTGTGAGAGGCAGGAAGGGGGGTGAAAGAAGTCGCTGTTGGCTCGGTGCAAGCCACAAGTCTCGATCGAGTCAAGGGCGAGTCCGAGAGCCGGGGGGGGATGTGGAGGATGGTGTTCAAACGAGTGAGACGATGGCGACCGCCGTTGCAGCTGTTGTCGTCGCTGATGCTGATGGCTGCTGTTGCTGCTACCTCAGCTGCACTGACTGCGCTGCCCAATGATTGCAGACGGCAGGAGTATAGCAAAGGGCAACTGAAAGCGATTCAGGCCCTCGGAGCAACTGTTCGGGGAAAAAGGGAGGGAAGGAGGGAGCGAAAGAGGTGATAGAGGTGGCGCGAAATGAATGAAGATGAGAAGACCGATTAGGATGCTGCAGCCCCAGCTTCGACAAGGTGCGTCCAACTATAGAGAGCCTCTGCCCTCTCTGCTGGTATCCTGATCACGCTTGTCGCCTTCAACCCGTTGTTCCTGGCTTCGAAATCTTCTTCTTTTTCCCTCTCTTTCCAGAAATGGTATAGGGAGGGCATTCGATGGTATGCTGAATTCCCGAATTGGGCTCGGTTTGATGGAGACGGCGACGTGGGACGGGGGGAGGGTGGGCGGAAGAAAATGGTGTGTGCAAGCCTGCGGCAGGACCTGAACGCGCAGAGAAACGAGGCAAAGGCGCGCGAGACGGGAATCTAGAACTCGGTGAGACGATGGCCTAGACGCCACTGGACTGCCACAAAGGTGGTGTGTCTCGATTTTTATTCTGTTAGTGCCCGTGTGCCCTTTCCTAAAGAGGAGCAAGAATAGAGTGCTGAGCTGCAGGCTTTGTTAACAAAATTTCCTTTAACGCCGGGAATGCGTCGCTTTCCTTTTGCGTTCTGATATTGGATGTAAAAGAGAGGAAAGCGCGGAGGAGTTTGTTGAGACGAAGCTTTCATCCAGCTCGGGTGTGGGGAGGGAAAGTTGAAGGGAAGTGGAGAACAACAGGCGGGGATAGCAGATAACAGGTGGGTACAGCATCAGGCCGTGCTGAGTACCAGGCAGTAGTTAAGAAAACAGCTTGGTGAGGAGGAGGAGGAGGAGGAGGAGGAGTTACTTACCTGGGTAGTATTTGGGTGGATCTGCCTACACAGGCATCGAAGCTCCGCAGAGGATATGTCAGTATAGGTAGAATAATGAATGGAGAGAATTACCTGGGTGCGGGACGCCAGTGTAAAGGCGGCGACGGTCGCTCAGCAGCTCCAGTGACAAGCAGGGCTGTAGGTGGCTTTCAGTGAACGGTAGAATGATAGTGACTTCTACCAGCAAAAGAGGATTTTTCGTTGGTGGTGTGGTGGTGGTGGTGGTGGTGGTGGCGATGGCGATGGCGACGGGTGACGATCAAAGGGTTTTTTCTCCACCTCGCCTGGTGGGCCACTCACCTGCTGTTGCCGGAGCATATCTGCCACGGCGGCAGGCAGGAAATTTCCACACCTACTGAACAAGGGTGACGGGCCACCTGACTGCTTCATATGCTCGACTTCTTTTTTTCCTTTGAGTACTATCTCACCGGTCTAAATCAAGGATCTCATTGCCATCATCTGATGGTGAACTACAAATCTGAGTAGCCGTCTACCAAGGCACAAATTCTATCACGTGCTGTTGTTCCTCAGATACCAGCTGTCTCTGCAATAGAAACGTATTTCCCTACGGCAGGGCTTGCCATGTCCCAAGGAGAGCGAACTTGACTAACGCTAGCCAAGTGGTTATTACAACTCAAAACTCCTCACTGACTGCAAGTTGCCAATGAATCGGTAAACTCGTGTTCTTGTATTCGTGGGTCAGAAATTCATAGAAGGCTAGGTGCTTGCAGCCGGGTTGAGATCACACTCAATTTTCGCGTCGAGAGACCGCTCACACGCGAGTCGCCCTCTTCAAATATTGGGAACAATTCTTCCAAAGCTGTTGACGCGGAGTGGCACTCCAATTCCCAACGTCGAGAGTGGGTGAGATCTCGGGCCGCCTTCGGAAGTCATTTCGTGAATCATGGTCTGAACATTTAAGCCAGGGAAAGCATCTGACAATTGTCTCTTTGTAAAGGAGTTGGAACAGACGAAAATGTTCGACAGAACATCTCGACTGGTGGTCATCAGTTCAGGAGCTATGACATCGTTGTGGCTTCTGACCAGCTCTCTAAACCCCTGTTGAGGGGAGGCGATCCCTCTGAACTCCCCCGGGGAGCAGCCCTGCGGGTGTTCGGCGAGCGAAACCTTCCCTTCTATCGCCGGGGGGGATCACAGTCTAATGGCTGCGCGGCTGCTGTTGTGTCAGCTGGCGCTTTTGCAGCACACTTGACTTCAAGTTCTTCCAGCAAGCTCCAGACAGTGTCCAAAATCGCTTTGTACACAGCATAATCTACCTAGATCTTGTGGTTGAACACTAAGGCAAGTAGTTTGACTGCCAATGTAAGGAGATGATGGTGAGTGTGGTTTGCAGCCAGCAACCTGCAATTTTGTTTCTGAGGTCGACCTATCGGATGAAAAAGATCGAGATCTTTGACACCACGGTTGCATGCCTGTATGCACCCAAGACTGCCGATTAATCTGCCACAAGCTGGAACTAAACGGCTGGTTCTGTCCGCACTTTGCCCAACTGCGGTGAGCGGCAGCAGCAGCATCAGCAGCAGCATCATCTCACTGTACCCGCTGTCAGCAACTGTTTTGCTTCTCTGGTCAGCCCACGTTGCAGAGATTCATTTTGGAGGGTGCTGCCACATTGAGGTGGCGGCCGATTTCTCGATCTGATGGCGATCTCACTCAGCAGCGTCATTGTTGACTCCGAGTCTGCAAGCAGTGGCCACTTCCTGTAGATGCTTCAATACCATCATTGCCTCATTTTATTCCTTGCGGGTCCGCGACTCGAATCTTGGGAGTTGTTCGCGGCCTACGTCAGATTTTGCATATCCGACTGCACCAGCGACGACCTTCGAACTGTGCGCAGGATTACATCAGATCCACGCACGACGCCTTTCTCACTCCATAATATACAATGCAAGTGCTGAATGCCTCCAGATGACTGTCGACACATTAGGTACATTCGGTAAAATAGAATAAAAGTTGGTGGTGAAAATGAACTGAGGCGGACCTGCTCGGATAGTAGTTATAGCGGGTGATCTTTAGTAAAAATTTAATGATATAATATCAGAATGATGGTGACACAGACTGTCAGCGCGGTCTACGATTTTGCAAAGTTTCGCTTTCTACAGATGAAAGCTAAAAAGCCTCGTTCCTATCAAAACCCAGGCATGTTCAGCAGACGAGGGAGACTCTTACCGATAATTTCTACTAATGATGGGCAGAGCCTGCACCTGCCTCTTGAGCCATCGTGCCTGTCACAAACTTACTAGCGGCCGAGCATTGGTTGAAAGGTGACCATAATCGGTACATGTCCCGGTACATGGTCAGCTGACCAGCCAGATACTCGAGCCAGATGAGCTGCAGTCGCGTGCATGCTCTGCTCGTCTCTTGCACAGTGTAGTGATTCAGTCAGTCCGCTTGTCCAACTGTATGACAAGGCAGCAAGAAAAGAGGATTAATTTTCGCCTTCTCGGAGCCTGCGTGTAGTTGAAATCCGCTGCTGCACATCGAGTGGAGGGAGACGGTAGAGGAAGGATTCGGCCTGTCGTTATCGACAGAGCTGGCCCACTTGTACAGCCTGAGGCGCCAGCGTCGATCAGGCACTTGCTCATAGCCATCCAGACTGCGGCTACCGCTCATGAATGCAGCATCAGCCATGATCAGATATTTCTCCCAGAGCTTGTGTGAGTCCGTTCGAGTAAGTCTGGTACCACATTTCTCTACATCTCAGCTGTATCCACCAACACCCATCGTGAGGGATTCATAGCGATCTTGATTTCTGGAACTGTAGAATGTTGACCATTATTTCTAGTAAACCCTCATGCTCAGGTTGTAGCCCGGATTCTGCTTGGATATTTGAGCTGCTAGCTATCGTGTCGCACCGTCTGAATACTACGAGTCCCGCTCATCGACAAATCTATACTGACCTCTATCGCCTGCAAGTACCTGGATCGCAACACGTGCTTCGCGGTCTTGTACGCGGTAAAAAGTCACAAAAAAAAAAAATTCAGGTCGGATATCTCAAGCTTCCATCTGCTTCCTCGTCCTTTTCCCCAGATGAGTCTTACTTCTTGCCGCGATCGCCTCTGCTCCACCACCCTGAGGCCTCCGTAAAACATGGACGAGTTCACCTTTGCACGTTCAAGCTCGGTCAAATTCCCGGTTCACGTTCGGATCGGCGCCCTCGAAGGCTTCCAGGCTCCTGTTCAGAAGTCGGTGCTTGTCAGGCATCCAGAGCTCAAACACCTCGCCTCCAACCAAAATGCCTTCTCAGACCTCTATGTGACTGCTCAGCTGTGGGCAGACTCGAAGCCTCTGACTCAGCCTGTCCAGACCGCCTACAAGGCCTTTAGGGGGGTGCGCGAATGGAACGAGTGGCTCGAGCTGCCCTTCAACATAACCGACCTGCCACTCAGCTCACAGATTGCCATCACTGTCTGGGACCTCTCCCCTGCGGCCAAAAAGGGCACTGCTGATGGCAACGGGACCGGCAGCAGCAGCAGCAGCAGCAGCAGCAGCAGCAGCAGCAGTATCAGCGGCGGAGTGAACCCTCATCATGTGCCATTTGGAGGCACCACGCTTCCGCTATTCGACAAGGATGATACGCTCCACACTGGCCGTCACAGGTGCAAACTTTACCGAGCAACTGAGGCTGACGGCTTCTCGTCTACGAAAACGCCGGGTTTTGTGCCACACGCGTCTACTTCAGAACATCACGACGGCTCGAACACTGGCTCGTCCATATTGGACAAGGAGGCCGAGCTGGAGAGGCTGGAGGCCCTCGTCCGCAAGCATCACAATGGCGAGATGCCCAGAGTGGACTGGCAGGACGCCCTCGTCTTCCAGATCATTGCCAAGAAGAAGAGAGAGCTCGAGGAGCTACAGATCCTACACAAGAAGATGCGCTCCCTCAAGGCAGTACCGCCCCATCCAAGCAATGGAAACGCCTCCTCCGGCAACAGCGAGCTCTCGGTGGACGACTGGCGCTTCACTCTGATCGTCGAGATGCCGCGCTTCAACCTGCCCATCGTCTTCACAGACCACGAGTACGAGCCGACCCCGGTGTCTGCCATACCAATTCACGCGCCAGCCACGGGCGTCGACCTCAAGCCACCGCCAGAGGTTCAGTACGGCCCCGGCATTCAAGGCCTGGCGGAGCAGAGCGGGGCAGATGATGGCAATGACGACAGGAACTACCCTCTCATCAGAGTCTACGACCCTGAGGTCGGGCTGAAGGACAATCCCGTGGAGAGCAAGCACCGTCGCCTGCTCCGAAGTCACCGCACCAGCCTGCTCGATCGTGACCTCAAGCCCAACGCCAAGATCCGAGACGAGCTCAACACGATCATGTCCTATGGCCCCACTCAAGTGCTGAACGGGGAAGAGACGGATCTGGTGTGGAAGTTCAGGCACCACCTGACGCGCGAGAAGAGGGCCATGACCAAATTTGTCAAGTCAGTCTCCTGGTCCGACCCGAACGAGGCCAGGCAGGCCATACAGCTGCTGCCTCGCTGGACTCAGATCGACGTTGACGACGCCCTCGAGCTGCTCGGCCCGTCATTTGAAAACCCAGCCGTCAGAGCGTATGCAGTGGATCGGCTGCGCAAGGCTGATGACGAAGAGCTGCTCATGTATCTGTTGCAGCTCGTGCAGGCTCTCAAATTTGAAAAGATACGGCTCGATGGCGATGACGGTGGCGGCAACGGCAACGGGAACGGGAACAGCAATAGCAGCCACGAATCTTCGCTCGCCAGCTTCCTCATCGGCCGTGCTACACAGAACATTATCCTAGGCAACAGTCTGCACTGGTATCTTGTGGTAGAGTGCGACGATGACAGTGTCGGCCAGACTGGAGAGCACCGCAGGCTGTTTCAGAAGGTTGAATATGACTTCATGGTGGCCTTGGAGGCGGCACCTGGCGGCCCTGAGCAGCGCACTCAGCTCAGGCGTCAGGGCGAGATGATCACCATCCTTACGAAGCTCTGCCGGGACCTGCAGAAGTACGGACCGTCGAACCGGCAGCGCATGATAGAGCATTTGAAGAAGTTCTTGGCTGATCCAAAGAACGAGTTCAGCTTCGATCCGCCACTGCGTCTCCCTCTGGATCCAGATGTGCAAATAGTTGGCAGCTTCCCTAACGAGTGCAACGTCTTCAAGTCGTCTCTCATGCCGATACTGATCAACTTCAAGACGGTTGACGGCAAACGCTACCCGGTCATCTTCAAGGCTGGCGACGACCTGCGACAGGATCAGCTGGTCATACAGATCATCTCACTGATGGATCGGCTGTTGCGCAACGAGAACTTGGACCTGAAACTCTCGCCATATCGTATCCTAGCCACCAGTCCGACGGTCGGTGCCGTGCAATTCGTGCCCTCCGTGTCGCTGCAGTCAGCGAAGAACAAGTATGGTGCACGCTCGGCCAACTTCATCCAGGAGTACCTGCGCATCAACAGCCCGGACAAGGCTGGCGAGCACGGAATACGACGCGAGGCCATGGAGAACTATGTCAAGTCGTGCGCTGGCTACTGCGTGGTCACCTACCTGCTCGGCGTCGGAGACCGACATCTGGACAATCTGCTGCTCGCGCCTGACGGCCACTTCTTCCACGCCGACTTTGGCTACATGCTCGGCCGAGACCCGAAGCCGGCGCCACCGCCCATCAAGATCACACAGGCCATGGTCGACGGCATGGGCGGACTGCAGAGCCGCAACTTTGAGCAGTTTCGGCTCTACGCTAGCACGGCCTTCACAACGCTACGCAAGCAGAGCAGCCTGATTTTGAATCTGTTCGCCCTCATGACTGACGCCAACATTCCGGACATTCGTGCCGAGCCGGACAAGGTGGTGGAGAAGGTTCGCGAGCGTTTCGCGCTGGAGATGAGTGAGGAGGAGGCCATTCGCGAGTTTGACGGTCTGATACACGACAGTTTAAGGAGGGTCATTCCATACATTGTGGACTGGACCCACGATCTGGTGCAAAGGTACAGGGGCTGATGAACGGGCTATGATTGGTTGTTTCTAGAATCTAGAGGAGACATCTCTCTATTGCGTTGAGCTACGCTGATTTCCTCGTCTTCTTCCCAACCTCTATCATCTCCTTGCTCCACCCTTTACGGTTCTGATCTGATGCCTGTCTTCCCCCCCATTAGCCTAAGTAAAACGACATGGAGGTGGTCGTCCACCACTCTTCCACCGTTTCAGCCCTTGCATCAACTGTCACCAGGCCCTTAGTTCGCCAGTCCAGCTGAATGCAAAAAAAGGACCTATGGCTGATTACTAGTTGACGATACAATGAGCGAAGGTGACTGACTGCACTGTGCAACAGAACCGTAGCGACCAGCGCTTGACAATTGCCCTATCAGTGGAACAATATAGCTCTCCCAGCGCCAGAAGCAAAGTATCACATGTCACAGTAGCTACTACCTCTTGAACTTCTTACGGTGATCCTACAGCAGCTTCTTAGTGATGAAGAGAGAGAAAAAAAAGAGTTATTTGTGGAGTGATGCTCCGACAGCTAAATGGCTCCCTTGCTCCCTGTGATTCCAGCTAAACCCCGCCCCTGTTCCCGTCACGTCCCGGCGGCTCTTCTCGCTGCCGTCGGACAGGCTCAGCTACAGTCACACTTGATGCCTTGGCACGTACCGTAATAATCCTATCGCGAGACTGACTGCTCTGCTGCTGCTTTCCGCTCTGACGAGTTGAAGCTTCTTTCAGCCTGTCACCATTGACCACACGCAGTCACCAAACCTTTCGCACCTCTTATCACGACCTGCACGACCTCAGACCTCAATCTCTCACCTCACACCTTCTACCATCTTGACACACCCCTTTGCTGCAAATTATCGCCATAGTTTGCCCAACCCGAAAGCAGTTTTCCTTGACATCACTGACACGCTTTTTCTCGAACCTCTGAGGCCAGCCGTCCATCCCGGCTCGACAAGGCTCGACAGGCAGGACTCTTTCTCTCTCATCTATGCGAGCAATGGCAGAACCCTGAAAAGTTCTATCTTATAAGTTCAAGACAGTGCTTCTTTCTGGATATTTGACAGACGCGCAACCGGCGCCATGCCGCCGCCAGGCGCAGGGAAGCGGAAGAGAGGGGACAGAACATACTCTGGAGATGATGGCTCTTCACGACCATCACCCTACCGGCCTGGAAACACAAACCTGGCACAGCACGGCTACGCGCCTCAGCAGAGCTATGGGCCACCTGATGGAGGATACAACCGTGGACGCGGTCGAGGGCGAGGGGGAAGAGGAGGAGCTCGCGGTGGAGCACCTCGCGGCGGCTTAGATGGCTCAACTGGCTCCTACCACCACCATCACCATACTCGTGGTGCTTACCCGCAACAGTCGCAGACGCAGTCTTCTCAACAATATCAACAACAAAATCAACAGGCACAGCAGGACTCACGACCGCCGTCCCGTCCAGACTCACAGCCTTCGTCACAGCAGCAGCCAGCGGCAGCGGCAGCAGCCGGCGAAACTGCGGACACGGCCGCTGTTCAAGCGAAGCAACCCGTCGCTGCTGAACCAGCTGCACCACGGGTTGTCGTGATTGACGAGAACTTTGACGAGCCCGAGGGTCCGATACCCTCTTTCCCATACGACTACGTGACCGACGATGTGGTAGCGACGTGGGAGGAAAAAGGGCGTGAGGCTCTCTTGAACACAGCCGCGGAGCTCATAAAAACAAAGGATGTCCTTCACACCAACACGCTCTTCCTCGAGCTGCTCAGATCAGCACTTGATGGCAGGCTACATCCGTCAGAGGCTGGCAGATTTGTCAGGGACATTCTGGCTGCTGAAGCCGACAGAGATGGAGACGAGGCCGAAATGTCAGAAGCTGAGCTGCTTTACGTCTCGCCGACCTCTGCCTTTCTTGACACGGTGTCTTTGCTCAGCGATAAAGATAAGAAAAGCCGCCGTCTTTCTGTACTGCTCTATCGCACAGAGATCTCGCACGATACCATGCGAGAAGAGCTGGACAGCGACCTGCTCGTGATTCTCAACCTCGTCCGGCCAGTCTTTAACAAGGCTTTCATTAGGCATCAAACAAATGTGCTCTACCGACAGTCAAACTACAATTTGCTCCGGGAGGAGACGGAGGGCTACTCGAAGCTGTTGACCGAGCTGTTCACAACGTCCGAAGACGTGATGCCCTCTGCCAGCACCGTCAACGCCACATTTGAGAGAGTCAGATCGATGATCGGAACCTTTGATCTGGATGTTGGAAGAACACTCGACATCACACTCGATGTGTTTGCTGCAGTCATTGTCAAACACCACAGATTTTTTGTCAAATTCCTCCGCGTCAGCTCTTGGTGGCCGGAAGACGCCTTGTCTTCGCCAAATGCTCCGTCGCTACCCTACTGGGCCACGCCAGAATCCGACGGACTGGACATGCTCAGCGAGGAGGCACAATCGGAGCTTGATCAGAGGAGAGAGGCACGTGACGTCAAGTTCTGGGACTACGTACGACAGCTCAGCTTGAGCGCAAAAGGCAAGGGCATCCAAGCCTTCTACCATTTGCACGGGCTCGACTTTGACATAAGCGAGCCGTCGAACACCACTTCGACAAGCGAAGAGGACAAAAAATGGCGCGAAATCACCGGCACCTGCCCTCCAGTCGGTAACAAGGTCGCTGCCCAGATTCTCGGCTTCAAACTACGATACTACAGCTCCAAGGCTCGCGACTCGCAGGATGAGCTGCCGCTCGGTCTGGTCCACTTGACAGCGCTGTTGATCAAGATTGGCTTCATCTCTCTCCGCGACATTTATCCACACCTCTGGCCTGAAGACAAGGACATGGACGAGGTCCGCAAGCAGCTGGAAAAGGAGAAGGCGGAACGAGACAAGAAGGCCATGCCAGGCGCGGAGATGAACGCACTCCAGCTCGCTGGTGCTCTTTCAGACGACACGGTGCCACCATCGGCTGCCGCATCGACGGCAGCGCCGGCGAAGGCCAAAGAGTCGGAGAAGCCTGCCGCAAACGACGGCCAGGAAAAGGGGAAAGAGGCGGGAAAGGAGCAGGACAACCTCGCCGAGCCGAAAGACGCCAAGATTGAGCTGCTGAAAGCTCTCCTGAGCATCGGTGCCATCCCTGATGCTCTCTATCTCATCGGTCGTTTCCCTTGGGTCCTGGATCTCGTGCCCGACCTTCCCAGCTACATACACAGGATCATACACCACTCCATACACAAGCTTTACGACCCTATCCGCCCGCTGCAAGAGATGGATGAGCTCCGAAAGCCAGCCAGAGTTGTTGACCCAGAGCAATCAGGAGTTGCCAAGGGCTCGTTGCGCCGCATTGACAAGACTGAGAAGAGGTCACTGCGCTGGTTGCGACTGGAAGAGTACAAGGAAGAGGAAAGCGTCTTCTATCGATACTATTGGGACGACTGGGATGACAACGTGCCGGTCTGTCAGACAACTGATGACCTGTTCACCCTTTGCGACACTTTTGTAAATCTTTCTGGCGTTCGGATTGGCCAAGACCCCCTCCTTCTGTCGAAGCTGATTCGCATTGGGGCACGCTCCCTGGGCGATGATCCATCAGAGAGCAATCGGACTCGCTGGATCGACCTCTGCAAGAGGCTGCTCGTACCTGCGCTCAGTCTCACGCGGCGAAACCCTGGCGTCATGAACGAGATGTACCACAACATTCTGAAGCATCTGCCCATTGCCACGAGGTACAACATCTACTCCGAGTGGTACATGGGCGCCACGTCGCGACTTGCGCCCATGAAGATCGTCTTTGCTTTGACTGAGGCAGAAACGAAAGACCTGCTGAGGAAGGTGTCCAAGAGCAACGTCAAACAGAGCGCGCGACCCCTGGCCAAAGTCTCCACCTCCTCCCCAGGAACCTGCTTCATGGTGGCCATCAAGCAGATGGAAGTCTATCCCAATCTGGTCGATGTTTTTGTGGAGTGCGCTCGCTACCTTACCGATCTCGGCTACGACGTGCTTGCTTGGGCCACGCTCACTGCCCTCAGTCGGCCGGGCAGAGAAAAGATCTCATCCGATGGTCTGTTCACCAGCGGCTGGCTGCAGTCGCTCTCCTCCTTCATTGGCCGAATCTATTGGCGATACAAGCTGCTCGACGCGGATCCGATCCTTCTCTACCTAGAGAACCAGCTGGTGAAAGGCGAGCCGAACGATCTCAAGGTTCTTGAGGACATGCTGCGGTCCATGGGAGGCATCACCGAACTCACCTACAGCGACAACAGCATCCTCGCCCTGGCCGGCGGACCACTTCTCCAAAAGCAGACGCTCATCAGCATGCATGACAAACGCCATGAGAGCCGGACCACTGCTGAGCGGTTGCGTGTGGCGCTGGCACGATCGCGGACGGTTGGCCCGTTCCTGGTAGCCTTGGCACAAGAAGCACAGTCCAGGCTCTACAAGGTCGGACAGGAGGGACACGTGTTGAAGCTTCAGGGCAATGTGCACGACGAGATGTTCCGACTGCTCACTCAATACTATGAGTTCGTCAAGACCTGGCTGCCAATGGAGCAGTTTCACAAATTCATCCCCGACGTTTCGAGCCTCATCAACTATTATGGCATCGAGACACGCCTGGCGTTCATGGTCAGCCGCGCCAGTATCAACTACCTGATGGAGGAGTACGACGAGGAAAAATCGAACGGGGAGCAGCCAAGCCCTGGCGGCGATGACGGAGAAGCGGGCGAGGAGGACGAGAACAGCGGCAAGCCAGCAGCGGACCCGGCAAAAGGGCCAGCAGCTCCCGATGCAGACACTGAAATGGGCGACGATCAGAAGACTGCAGCTGAAGACATTGATCTGATTGCGGATCCCGAGGCCGACTCGCCCGCATGGCACCCGGTCTTGAAGAACATAATCGACCAGACGCGAGACACCATCGGCCACGAAACGCTGGCGCTCGTTGGTGAAATGTTTTACATGACATTCTGGCAGCTGTCTTTGAATGACATGCTGGTACCGACGGACAGTTACCAGGAAGAGATTGGAAGACAGAGCGAGAAGATCAAAGAGATCAACCAGGACCGTTCCGACCTCAGCATAAACGGCACGAAGAAGCGGGAAGAGAGGCGTGCGGTTCACCTGAGGCAGCAAGAGCGATTGCGAGAGGAGCTCAAGGAGCAGGTGGCCAAGTACAGCAGCTTCTCAAGGCTTCGCATGGGCAAAGAGAAGGATCACTGGTTCTCACACACATGGGGCAAACACGACGCGCTCAACGGGGCATTGCTGGAGCACTGCTTCATTCCCCGCATCACGCTCTCGCTCTCGGACGCTCTCTACTCTTTCAAGGTGCTGAAGCTGCTTCAGTCGCAGGGTGCGAAGAATTTCCGCACCATGGGCTTCCTGGACCAGCTGTTCAACCAGAAGCGACTGACGGTGCTCTTCTTCATGTGCACCTCAAAGGAGGCCGAGAATTTGGCTCGTTTCGTCTTCGAGGTTCTGAAAGACCTCGGCAAGTGGCACGCGTCAAAGGAGACTTTTGAGAGTGAGGCGTACGGGTCGAAAAGAGACCTGCCAGGATTTTGCCGGCGCATCGGGCTCGACGCTTCGCAGAACCAGTTCCTCGGCTACCCCGAATTCCGTCGACTGCTCTTCAAGTGGCATGGCCAGCTCGCCAACGCACTACGACACTGTCTGGAGGCGCAAGAATACATGCACATCCGAAACGCTATCACCGTTCTCCGCGGCGTAATGGAAGCCTTTCCGGTCGTTGAAATGCAGGCCAAGAAGCTATACGAGGCAGTCAGCGCACTCACCAAGAATGATCCTCGCGATGACATCAAACTGGCCGCAAGTTCGCTGCTGCCAATGCTGACCAAGAAGGAACGCGACAACAAGTTTGTCACCACCGCGTCCTTTTGGCAGACGACCAAGGATGGCGCGCCAGCGGCGGTGAAGAGGTCAGCAGGTGTGACTTCTATCTCTGGCGGCGTGGCCGACAATGACGCCACCTCCAAGAAGTTGAACGCCGCAGCGGCGGAGTTCAGGCCAGTGAACGGTCTAGCGGTCAGATCGGAAAAGCCTGAACCAGAGGATGGCGAGATCAACAGTCCTGTGGTGGCAGAAGCGCCCAGGAGCGCAGCCTCAGCAAAGGCTGCCGCCCAGGGCTCGAGCAATCTGGCAACGGCGGTGGAGAACTCGGACGCAGACAGGACACGGTCTGCCAGGGGTGAGGGCACGCCAAAAGCAGGCACGCCAAAGCCGGAGCAAAGGCCAGACAGTCGCTCTTCTCCTGTGCCGTACGCTCTGCCGCACGCTCGCGAGGGTCGCTTACCTAACGGACGACCAAATTCATCGCGACCATCGCACGCACTACCTGCCCGACCCGATACCACAGCACTCCAGCCGCCAAGACGGTCAGAGAGGGGACTGCCCGGTCGACCCGATGACCGAGGCGGCCGAGAAGCCAGGCCAGTGAGAGACGGACGAGAGCTGCCGCCACATCCTGCAGAATACGACCGCAGCAGTCGAGCCGTGCCTGACGCTGCGGCCGGCCGAGCACCAGAGCGTGCAGGCCAGGATAGAGGAGGCTACGAGCGTGGCCCACCCACCCGGCCAGCCCCCGTCGATCGCGAGAGGCCCGAATATCCCCGATCGAGAGACTCGTACGGTGCACGCCATCCAGAAGCCGAGGAACGGCCCACCAGAGGCCCACCACGTGAGGAAAGGCCAACAAGAGAGGGACGAGAGCGACACGGTTTCGACTCCTCTCCCAGGGATCCGTCTCTGCGAGAGCGTCTTCCCCCTCAATCAGACAATGGAATGCCGCCTCCTGCGCCGGTCATGAACCCGGAGCGTGCCAGGCTGCTATCAGGACAGCCGTCGACGCCAGGAAAGGATGACAGCGAGCCTCCGAGCCGTCACGGTCGCCACTCCCACAGCAGGCCCGGATCCGAGCGAGGATCTCGAGCCACTTCGCCAGTTCGCAAAGACGAGAGAGAGCGCGACTCGAGGCCAGCTCGCGCTGAGAGGTCAGGACCCGGCGAGCACCACCACGGTCGGCCAGCTTTGGAGGACCAGCGCTCGCACCCACTGCGATCTGAGCGGGATCCGTTCATTGGACATGACGACCGGTCAAGAAGTTCGAGGACAGGGCCCGGTGGTTCGGAGGGTTACAGCCGGCCACCTCGCGACTATGGTCCGCCGCCAGGAGAATCTCAGTACGGTCGATTGAACGGACCCGAGCCGGCTCCAACAGGGCCTCGAGGTGTCAACGGCAGCAACAGTGGCGGCAGCCAACATTCTGGGCGACCGTCTCGTGCACCATCTGGGCCGGCTGTGCAGAACAGCCCGAGCGACAGACAAGCAGCAGACCGGCAAACTCCCAGTGGACCATCATCAGGTCGATATCCGAGACTCACGACATCTGGAGCCTCATCACGCCAAGGGAGACCTTCGTCGCCAACAGGCGGAGCAGCACCCGACTCGCCAGTCCCGGGCGTACATCCGGATAGAGCAGCTAGACTCGGCATGGGCAGTGGCCCGAATTCACCAGTAGACGCTCCACGAGGCCCGTCAGGCTCGGCACCCGGCTCAGCCACACGCTCTGGCTTTCCTCCAAGCCAGCCAAGCCAAGACACAGCTGTGAACGAGCGAGGCCGTGGTGACAAGCGTTTCGCGTCAATCAATTCGACGCTTCAGCAAAGTGGCGGTGGGGGCAACGGTAGCGGCCCCGACCAAGGCGCAAACATTAGAGGCAGGGGCGCTCGAAACCCCCCGCCATCGCCATTGGGACCAGGGCCCGGGCCCGGAGCACCAAGCGGGCCAGGCCGATATGATGGCCCGCCACCGCAAAGAGACGGAGGCCCACCCGCCAGAGGAGACCTGTTCGGAGATGGCGGTGGCCTCGGCGGTCCGGGCGGCAGTCGACGCGGACCACCACGCGACTCATTAGACGGAGATGGAGGGCGATCTGGCCCACAGTCACGCCGTGGTGGCCGGTCACCCAGCCCGTCCAGCAGCGGGCCGCCTCACAATCGAGGCCCACCGGGTCGCTCAGCAGGCGGACCACCCTACCAGCAACAGCAACGCCACCAGTACCCGCCTCACACGCCATCTTCCGGCCCAGCAGCCGACTCGCCACGTGGAAACTACCCGTCGCGACGGAACGAACCACGCGAGATGCGGTCACGCGACGACTTGTCCTCAGCAGCTGGCGGACCACCACCTGCTGAGCGAGAGCTCCGACGCAGTGGTCGAGGCGGTGGCGGCGGTGGCGGAAGCGGAACAGGAGGCGGTGGCGGTGACGACTACGGTCCCAACAGTGGCAATGCCGGAAAGAGCTACGGCGGCAGACAAGGCGGCAACGACAGGCGCGACGTTCGTGACATTTCATGGAGTGGTGGAGGCGCAAGGGGCGGTGAGGGCAGCAGTGGAGGAGGTGGAGGTGGACCCGGAGGCATGCCACCAGACGG
Organism: Erythroxylum anguifugum; assembly: GCA_027478595.1. Taxonomy (NCBI): domain Eukaryota; kingdom Viridiplantae; phylum Streptophyta; class Magnoliopsida; order Malpighiales; family Erythroxylaceae; genus Erythroxylum; species Erythroxylum anguifugum. The sequence continues at coordinate 9,749 of JANIPN010303157.1, read as the reverse complement.
GCCAGGCAGTGCCGGTCGCAAGCGTCGCAGCGACTTTGACGACCATTCGGAGCTGAAACGCAGCCGACGAGGAGGTCGGTAGAGCCGATTCTCAGAGGACGGGAGAGAAAGCGGCTGGGGCATCAAGGGCCACTCCAGGAGATGTAAGCTTGGCAATCACGGCCAGGACGATGCTGGACACGTCGAGGGAGATGACCATGGCTGGGGCTATGGCAATGACAACGCCGGCCAGGCTGAGCAGGCTTCGACGTGGAGATGGTGGGGCTGGAGGAGTTTGTGAGAAATGGAGGGAATTGAGTCTTTCCCAGCCGCTTGAGATGAGCAGCTCACGCGCTCCCAGCGGAGATGAGGAGGAATAGGAACAGGAATACCAATTGAGGTAGACGGAGAAAGCAAGGCTTGCAGTACTGAGAAAGAGGAGGCAAAGCTCACTCAGCGAAGCAGCAGCATCAGCAGCAGAGAATAGAAGCGAAGCGAAGCGAATCAAAGAGCCGAGCAAACAAAAAAGCTCTTCATGCAAAGCAAGCAAAGCAAAGCGAACAGATAAAAGAAAGCGGAAATCGTGCAAAGGGGAACATCGGAAACGGAGGGAAGCAAGCATATTTTAATCCATACAGCTCGGCGTCTTCCAGGCTTCTTCCCTTTTTGGTGTTTTTTTTTTAATTTTTTTTTTCTTTTTAAAAAACACTTTGATACCATCACCTCTACTGCTTCAATCACCAGTGCTTTGGTTTATTGAATCAATTGAATCGAACAAATGGACGGGTGAGGAAGTTCTTGACAGGTCCAATCCCAATCCCAATACCAATACCATTCTACTTTTGTGTGATTTGATCAATCCAAGACCATGATTTCTTTCTTTCTGACTTTGAAGTCTTCCAAACTTTCGCTCGTAGCGTGCTATTCTCACGGACTATTACTCAGATATGCCTGCACTTGTCAGAGCTTTCACCATCGGCCAGGTTGCGAATTGGGGTCTCGTGATAGGCCAAGCAGAGGCTCACACATCGTCTCAGCATGCATTGGCCCCATGCATTGCTAGTGCGGACGGCGTGGACTACGCGGACTAAGTGCTTGCAGGAGATGGAAATGACATACCACCACCCACCACCGGATTTGATTGGTAGACCTTCGATCTCTGAGAAGAAGAAGAAGAAGAATGATTGTGATGATGATGATGATGATGACAAGGAGGGAAAATTGGCAGTGACGAGGCAAGTGGATGGGCGAAGAAAAGAGAAGGGAAGAGCATCGAAAAGGCTTGCCTGGGGGGCTGGTTGCCCCGCCCCCGGCTTTAGGGGACGGACGTTGGAAGAGGAGTTCAAGCAGACGGCGAGGGTGAAAGGAGATGAGGAGAATGAATGAATGAATGAATGATTTGATTGGTCTGCTTCACGTTACGAGTTTCCATTGCTGATGGGTCCTGGATGTATGGTACTTTCATGTTGCAAGACTGGCGATTGTATTTTGCATACGCTTGGTGTTCGTAAGTAAGTCACTCTCGTCTGTCTGTGCGTAACGCGATAGGAAGCGGAAAAGCCATTCACAGCAGTCTCCACAGCATATACCGACCCCCCTTACTTGAGGAAGTGGCCACCGTTAGAGCTAATAGTCGTGCCCGTAACGTTGCGGTCCTTGAGGACATACAAATACGCCTCAACGACATCGACCACCTGGCCGACCTTCCCCGTTGTAGTCCCCTTCTCCACCATCTTACTAAACTGCTCAAAGTTGCCCGACGCCTTGATGCCATCCCACAGCTCCGTGTCCACAGCACCAGGACTCACGCAATTGACCCTCAGCGGCGCCAGATCCAGCGCCAACGCCCTCGCCATGCCCAACAATCCGGTCGCGTAGCTGTTAATAACCACCCAATCCGGAGTCGGACGCTCCGCGACGCCGCCGCTGGTGATGGTGAAACTCGAGTTGGGGCCGGGCTTGAGCGCGCGGGTGAGGTGCTGCGAGACCATGAGCGGGCCGAAGAAGCGCAGCTGGCCCGCCTGCTTCATCGTGTCGAGCGTCCAGTCGGCCAGGGGCTTGATGGACAGCGAGTCGGCCGCGGTGTAGACGACGTGGTCGAGCGATTGTGGGGTTGGGGCGACGGTCTGGAAGAGCGCGGCGATGCGGGCTTCGGCGTCGGCGGAGGCGATGTCGCATGCGTGCCCCGTGATTTGGCCCGTGCCTTTCGCGGATGGGTAGTCGGCTTCGATCTGGGCGATGGTCCGCGCGATCTTGTCTGGGTTGGAGGAGGAGATGATCACGGTTGAGCCGTGCTCGATCAGGGCTTGGGCCAGGCCGTACCCCAGGCCGGATGTTCCGCCGATGATGAGCACGCGCTGGCCCGCGAGCTTGTTCACGTACTTGGTCGCCATTGCTGGGGTTGGGTGTGTGGAGTGTTGCTTGGTTTTGAGCTGGTGATGGACAAGGGGAGATTTGGATTGAAGTGATGCTGTTGGTGTCTTTCGTCGAGATGTCTCTGGAAAGGCTTCTGATCTTTCTGATGATGAGGATGAGGAATCAAGAAACCAGAAAAGATTCCCAAGCTCCTCTTTATATACACAAATTGAAGCTCGACGGCTCAACACAGCGTCACTGTCAGCCAGGACTTTGAAGAGTCAAGGACTTCTTATTCAACAACCAACCCTCTTCTTTCGGTAGCAATGACACGATGAGAATCTCCACGAAGTGTATGGTCTTTCTCACAAGCAGCAGCAATCTCAAGGACTTGCTTAACTCCAGCGAATCACTCACAGGTGCACACGATATACAGATCAATGAGCCGCACGGACATGGAGTCGGCGTTTGCCACGGGCTTGTTCCCCGCTGTCAAACGGTCCAAGCTTTCTCGTTTCTGCTATGTGACAGCCTCACCAGCCAGCCGGGCGGGGCTCTGGTACGTACCTACGTACCCAGGTAGATGCCTGAGGAAATTCGGGATGGCTCGCCGAACGTACCCAGGTAGAACATGAGAGATACGGCATTAGCAGTCAAGACTGGGCGGCACGATCCGTCTCAGACATTTCGAGGCAGTCTGGAGCCGTGTAAGCCAATCACACTACAATAATTGACACAAAGGTCATCGAGTTTGCGGCCGAATAAACAATCAACGTTGATTCTACGCGCAAAATCTTCAATTTCATCAGCACGGCTATACCTCCATGTAGCTGAACAAGCAGCCTCTTTCCGCGATAGCCGTCTCGGAGCGGAGCTTCTACTGGCGTGAAGAACTCCAGCGTGAACCGTAAGAACGTTGTTTTTTTTTTAGGGGCAAACGGGTGAATGATGTGTGGGAGATGGTTGGATTTACGCCTGTGCCGGCAATAAGATTAGCCTGATTAGGCGCTGTCAAGGTCCGTGGCGGGTCATTAATGGATCGTGTGGCGGTACGTACCTTATGGGCAATTGAGTTCGATCACGTGATACTCGGTCGCCTCTGGTCATCACCGTCGCGAAGTTCTGCTCAGTCATGTTTCTCGTCACTGGATTTAGGAGCCTCGCGAAGTGTGACTTGGTGCCGAGCAAGTGCTCAGGACTCGAGAGTTTGATTCTGCAGTGCTTCGACTGACGGGTACACGTCATGTATTGACTTCAGGTACTGAGTGATGATGGCGACTGTTGAAGCTCTGAACTCGGTGATGAATAATTAGTAGATGGGTGCTGAGCGATAGCAGTACAGCGCACCACGGAACTCCGGGCTCTGTAATCTGAGTTGAATCAGTGTGGTACGCAACATATAGGGTCAGCGTCCAGCTTGACAGTGTAGTGATCCTGAAAATCGACCCTCTGAATCAATGGCATGACCCAGACGGCAACTTCCAGCTTGACACGATGATGCTGACCCTAGACCGTGTACAAGATTCCTCAGCTTCCTACTCACCAGAACTGAAAGTAGAATAACAGACACACCTAGCATGCATCAAACCCGGACTCTCGGTCTCTACCCAGCAACAGCAGCGTAATCCCAAAACCGAGCACAAAACCCTGCATCGACATTTATGCATCCACACACTCACCCCCAAAGTCACGTGCCATCACCTCACCACCACTACTATTTTTCTGACATACACATGCCCTTCATGCACACTCACATGCCTACATACCTACACACACACTACAGTGCCTGTCATGAACTGGTGTCGTCGACCCGATAGACTTCCCGGATACCAGGGTCTGACACGACGCGCATCCGGCCTTAGCCGCTACCATCGCAACGCCAGCGGCGCATGTGCTGATCTTTGTGCCCGACGAGAGCCGAGTTGGTCGTGCATGTGTCGTGCATGGCGCTTTTTGCTTCCCTGATATGGATTTGATACTCTGGATCGGGGATGGCATTGAGTGGTTTTGATTGGATCAAGGTCAGGGTGTAGAAGCTTTGGGAACTGGTGTGGAGGGGATGGATGGGCTTTGGAGAGCTTGACGGATGAGTGGCTGGGTTCTATGACGGGGTGGCGGATGGGTAGAATCGTGTTATGCGTCTATTTTATGTCAGGTATAAATCATGCGGGTGATTTAGGAGAGGCTGAGTAATGCTTTCACACAGGGAAGAGGTTGAATCTAGCAGGAGTACGCCTTGTCCTCGCTCAATCGGTAAGAGATGGTGTCAGATATCACGAAGCGTGGAGCTGAACGAGGTCACTGCATCGGCTCCAATTTCCTGTTAGAACGAAGACTGCCATGACTTTCAATGTACATCCAACAAGGTAGAAACTTTAGTTAGCATTTGCCTTTTCTATGCACCGTGATAACGCCTCGCTCTATATACCACCCCGCCTCATATACAGACGGCATTCTCTAAATTTCTCTCTGCTACCCACGTCCTCTCAGTTCAAGTCTTCCATAACCCGTCAATAGCTTTCCGCCTCGCCATCGGTGCCAGGAAGCTCGTGCCGACAGCCAGACCCAGCACGGTGAGCACCAATTGTCCCTTGCCGAACCCCTCTCCCAGGATGTCAAAGGTGCCGATAGGGGCGACCCGGGTGGCAAACACGTCGAGATCTCCAAAGGCAAATACCAGGGACGAGCTCTCCATCTTGGTCACCGTGGAGATGATTTTATTGATTCCCAGCAATTCTCGCTGGTGGCTCAGGTACCAGGTCGGCGCAAAGTCGAGGTTGGCCTGATACCTCATCAGCCCCTCTTCGCGTTCAGACGCGTCGGGCTCGCGGCCGACGGGGCGAAGAGGCGAGAGGAAGGGGATTGGGAGACTGACGATGGCGGCAAGTGCTGGGCTGTAGGCTAGCAGCGAGCGTGGCGTGATGCCTTGCAGCGTGCTTGTGGTGCTGAGCACCGTGACCGGGGCCGGGATGACCACCGCGGATGACTCCACGTACGGCCTGTAGCCGTCGGTCAGCGACGAGTAGTTCTGCGCGGTGCCAAGCGGGCCGCGATCGTTGGGTATGGGTGATTCGAAAAGCTCCGAGATGATGAGCTGATGACCCTTGATTGGCGGAGCTGTCGGGCCCAGTTTGGAGGATGCGTCTCTGGAAACGTCGGAGAAGATGGAATAGGCAAACCAGTTCTCAGACATGGTGACGGGCGTCACAAGGGTGGCGTCGACGCCGTCATGCGTGGCAGAGTAAAGCACTTGGCCGGTCACGGTGTCCAGCAGGTACACGGATACAGTCGATAGCACAATGCTCGATGCCGTGACCAGTGCGAGGTTGGGAGACAGGAACTTGTACAGCACGTTGCGGTCGCCGCGTGCTCGGCCAATGGACGCGACTGGGTCGTGTGCCGGCCTCGTCGAGACGGAGGTGACGGTCTCGCCAGATTTTGGCGAAAACGACCACACTATGGCCGTCTTGCCATTTGCTGTGGGCTTCCACCCGGTGACTGAGCCGTCTGTAGCTTGCGTGACGATATATGAGCTCGACGGGACGCCATCAGGAAGAAGGCCCGGTGAGCCATCAGCTGAGATGGCGAGCAGGTTGGGGTCCCCTTCTGGTGTCGGCACGTGCACATAATATTGCACGCCCTGTGTGCCTGGTGACTGCTTATGGATGTAGCCGTGAGTGCTGCCGATGATCACATATTCGCCATTGGTAGCCATGACGTACACCAAAGTGCCGTGAACGTCGATTCGCCGTACGTCCCAAGCGTCCTTGCCCCTGCCGGATCGGTTCGTCACCTGCTTGGACCACAAGATCTGACCACGGTCTGCAGTTCCCAGCGCCGCAATCCTCCCCTTAGCTGTTGCCACGACGATAATCTTCTTGAAGCCGAACGTGTCTGCATCCAGAGCATGGGAAGATTCGGCAATGTCGACGCCGATGACGCTGCTGACTAGCCTTGCTGGGAGGGTCTGCAGCCAGGCTGGCAGGTATCTCAGGTCCTTCAGATGTCGCTGGACCCGATCGATGTAGGCAGAGACGATATTGGAGTGGCTCTCGGCGGCGTTAAGCGCCTCAATGAGGGAGCCTTCGGGCGGCAGGTCCACAATGGCAGCGGCAACGATACCGCTCAAACCCTCGTACCGAACCCAAGCAGGAGCACCATTCTGACTCATCTCCCAATCACCCTCGTTAGTCACAACCGCCGTCCTGACCGAGTAGTGCCCGTCACCCTTGGGTGCCAGCTCGGATGCCGAGTGCAGCACGGAAATCGATCTTGTCGACACGTCGACAGGCCGGCCGGGCCACCGCTCCAGAACTGTAGAGTCTTTAGACGAGTACAGTAATGTCTCGGGCCGAGTGTAGCGGATGAAGAAGACATCGTTCTCGATCACGCTCGCGCTGAAGCTCCCGTAACCATCGAGCTTGGGAAGCTCAAACGCCTTTTCCGCTCGACCAGCTGACATGTCGATGCGGTAGACTTCAGCGAGGTGGTCTTTCGCTCTGTCATATTGAAGTAGGAAGGACGGTGATGAGCCACCGGGAGGCTCCACGAGGGAGATGCCGGTCAGTCCGCCATTCAGATTTTCTTGTCCCAGCACCGCTGTTGTGGTCTGCTTGCTCCCCAGAATGTTCACGTGAACCTTGCTCTTCTTGTCCGTCCAGGCCAGGAGCGGTGCAGTCGCCGAGCCGGAGAGGTGGAGGATGGACGCCTCTGATGAAATCTCAGAATCGGTATTCAGAGTGTACTGTGAGCTCTCTTTGCCGGTGGAAGCATCCACGCTCCGTACCTTGACCTTATAGCCCGACTTTCCAGCTGGCGATAGCGATGTCACAAACAGCTTGAGGCCGGCAACACTGAGGCCTAGAGGCAGATCCGATGCGGCGGCAGCACCAGCCTGCTCCCATTGCACAGTGCCGTCGCCACCGGCCAGGCGAAAGACGGAGCCGGCAGTGTCAGCCTCTCCCTCGGTCAGGACGACAACATCCACCTGTCCTGCAACAGGGCCCAGCAATTCCAAGCTCTTGACCTTGTGTTCCACCGGAACCTCCCAAACAAGGCGTCCATCCTTGGCATCCCAAGCGCGGACTGTCCGATCAAAGGCGGTGACGACGGTGGTTGAGCTTTCGTGCGCACGCAGTATGCCATCACCAAAAGCCTCTGATGAAGGCACTGTGTCGTTGACGAGGGTGCGCCAGACCGTATCACCGTCCCTAGGATTTATAGCTCCGAGAACACCCTTCTCACCCAAAGTGTACAGCAATGTGGCCTTAGAGACGGTATTTGGACGGTGGAAGAAGGTGTTGTGTCTGATCGGAGTGCCAACGAGAGAGTGCGCAAAGTCAATGTTGAATGCTTCGTCTTGGTAAACAGCCAGGCTGGGCCGGACGAGGAAGACGAGGAGCAACGACGCGAGGCTCAGCAGCGGTGCCAGCCCTGGAGGCTTCGGCAACATCATGCCGTGTGTCGCAGAAATGAGTGTGAAGGGAGAAGCTGTATCTCGATCGTTGCTGACCCAATCTGTTGCCAAAAATCACGAACAAGCCGCAACACAGCAAAGACGCCGCTGCTGATGGGGCGGTCGTAGTGGAGCTTCACAGAATTGACGGCATCGGTGTCTGATCCGCTCGGAGACACACTCCGCATGGCTGCTCCTCCATCTCTTCGCAGGGTGGAATTTGAGACATTCCGCTGTCTTAGTAATATCTTTGCCCTACTATTGTGCGTCAGACCAAAGGCGCCGCAGCCGCGGTGGACCTCGGTAGGGTCAAAACAAGGGTGTAGCAACAACAAAGCTTGACGGGTGCTATACACTTTCAGGGTCTGATTACTGGCATTTTGACATTCGCGTCCGGAGCAGGCAGGTCATTGACCTGATCGTGTCCATAATCATCACCTTCATGCAAGTCATGGCCACTTTTCACACACAAGTCCAAGCCAAAATCACTCTAGCCAGGCTGATTTACTTTGCTTCTACGCGGATCATCCGTCGCCATCCCCGGACTATTCGTCTATGGCGCTGGAAACAGCAGTTGCAATCGCTGTTCCCTGCACGACTAGCCTCCCTTCAGGCGTCAACGCTTCTTGTAGAGGTACACCCTTTTGCTGTATCAGATGCCCCGTCAAGTGCAAGCATTGGTCCGGAAACGACGACATCTGGAGCCGGACAGGGACCTGCTAGACCTCATGCGACGCCAGCTTCCGCCATCTTTCACGATGCGCCTCTCCTCAGTGTGCCTCTCACGTCGCTCTGCGCACACTTCGCTCCTGGAGCGAGCCGTAGCAAGTGTAAAGCCAAAATTGAATGGAGAAGTGCCCTTTGGCCTGGCGTGGCCGAGAAGAGTCGTTTCGAGGTAGGGAGGGGAGCCACCGGCGTGGCGGCGAGCCGGCGGTAGCCTGCTGGTGTGTAGCGCCTCCGTCCAGTCGTGTGCTGATCCAGCAGCTGTCGTCACGCCCAAGGGGTGGACGGCGTGGGTTCGTAGCTGGCTCGTCGCTGGCTGCAAGCTGTTTTGACATGCTCTTTTTTGTCTTTTCTCCCTGTCAGTAGTGGGCCGTCATCGGACATAGGTAGCGAGATTGCCGTTGGGTGTTCACACCTTGGCTTATGCTAACCTCCCGCAAGGGTGATGCTTTCGAGTCGGTCAGGGTGTCGCTTTAGCACCATGTTTTTTTTGGGGCTTTGCTTTTATAACTATATCATCCTGCCCGAGACGTTTTTTCTTCCTCGTCGACGGATCGAACAGTGGATGAAGAACTGGCTGACTTTATATTAGCCACCTCTTCTGGGGTGCTATCCTACTTACATAACCTCCATCTTCCATCATCTGATCGTCGACAGTGCCAAGACGGGCACTTAAGCTTCGGCGCTGTTTTCGCTCGGCCTTCTTGACGGTCTCTTTCAGGAACGGGAAGTTCATCACCTTTCCCATTTCCTCCAATTATCGATCCCCAATAACGCAGCTTTCATAAAGGCAGGAGGCAGATTGTTGGCAAGTAATACGAGTGAGGGGTTCAAGTGGTGTTGAGCATTTGTCGCGTGAGATGACTCCTGTCTGGTACGTTCGAATCATGCAAGTTTTGCCAGCTGGGAGGGGGAGGGAAGGTGGGACGCCATCGCTTAGTCGAGGTTATCCAAGGGTCCAGCGTGTCCGGTGTGTCCGGCTGTCAGGAGTTGCCGGTTGCCAGTTGCCGGCGAAAGGATTTTCTCACACGGGGGGGGCGCAGCTGGTACGAACCCAGCTGAGCAGAGCCTTCCGCGTGACGACGAGCCCCCGGGGGAGGTCGAGTCGAGAGTAGGAGGCGGTGGCGGGCCTCTACTCCCTATACGGGCAACATCTGGTGACATCCGAGCCAACTGACCGGCAATCAAACGTGTATACTGGACAGCGGAAAAGCAGGCGTCAGAAGCTCTTGCCATT
>JANIPN010301505.1:0-14870 GCA_027478595.1 Erythroxylum anguifugum | reverse complement strand
TGCATACTTGGTTGCGTGCTTGTTGCTGGTCCCCTCTCCTGCTTGCCCTCTTGGTTGCGGCAGGGTACCTGTCGGAGAGTGGGCATTGGCTGCTGATGGGGGAGAGGCGACGAGGCAAATGAGTGGGCGGACAGACGCGCGGGACTCTTTGCACAGTACCGGCACGCAAACATCGATCCTGGCCAGCTTCGGCTCGAGCCATCAGGTATCTATCTATCTCTTTTCCCATCCACCTGCAACAGCGGGCGGGAAAGGAAGGGCTACTGTAACTTGCGTGTCCGGAGCATTGAACCTCCCTGCACGTCTGCTGCTCCATCTCCCATGCTAGTCCCTTTCTTGCTTCTGCTGGCAAGAGGAACAGGTCAAGACGCAACCGAGTCGAGAAAAACGAGACGACATCAAGGCCCGAAGTGGTGGTGGTTCGGATCATCGGCCCAAGCCGTTGAGACGCCCATCCTTTTGCACTACACTCGCCCCCATGATCCATCCCTCCCTCGTCCCGCTACTTGCTTTGCGTTGTCTGTCAAATAAGAGAAAAAGAAGACCCTCCGGCTTGATGGCGCGCATGCCCCGACAGCTGCAGATTATGAGGCTGTCGAGCTGGAAAACAGTAAGCGGCAAATGAGTAAGTACCAGTACCCGTATTCGGTAGGGGGCAGTATTAACAGCGAATAAATAATGATGATGATTATGACGATGGGAATAGTAATAATAGTAAGTAACAATAATGCTATTTTACCACCCGTGGCGTAGAGTACATGACACGAAACAGAAACACCGCCCTCGACCTGCCCTGGCCCCTCGCAAAACACCTACGCACCTCCTTTGTCGCCTTCCGCGGTGGCAAAAAAAGAAATTTCCAGGCCAGAAGGGCGGCGTACGCGGCCTCGTCCCTCCTCCGATGGAGCACGAGCCCGACAACGCCGGGGAGTGACGGGGGGTGTGGGAACGAAACATGCCCCCGGCATCAGACCAGCCTCTTGACGCTTGGACCAATACTCACTCCCAACACCGTCAAAAAGAGAGAAATAAAAATAAGAAAAAAAAAGAATACTATCATATTTCAGCACCGTCTCGAATTTTGAGGTGCGGCAGGAGAGGGGGGGAGCTTGGACGATCCGGATAGGTAGCGACGATAGACCAGACGTCTTTCTTAATGCAGGTAACGTAATTGGCCTAAGCTAGTTAAAAGCTGAGGTTGTCTTCGCAGCATGCACCTACCCCAATGCACTCCACGCCTTTATTGCCAATGTGTATATCTTCTAATTTTTATTCCCCCCCCTCTGAACATTATTTCTGACAGTCACGCGCATCCCACAGCGGCCCCGGCACACCAAGAGAGGGGAAAGTGGGAGATTATTTGGGGGGGGGGAGGGGGGGAGGGGAGGGGTGGGAAGCAAAAGGGCGTCGAAAGAACGGGACGGGGTGGGAACCGAAATTCTCTATATGGCCAAGAAGGCACTAGCGCCCCAGCGCTGGCGTCAAGCAGCTAAACGGTAGGTCATAGTAAACTTTTGCAAGCTGCAAGTCTATCGAACGTATGGGCGAGCACTCGGCGAAAAGATATCGAGGTACGGGACTTTGCTGGGCATGCATTATTGATTGATTGATGTTAGTTTTAATCCGTATTATTGTTTGCGATTATTGTCAGTCGCTTTCCTGCCGAACGGTGACGGCTCGTTCGCACTGACGAGGGACTCCATGCCCTCCTCCACCTCCCGGGCCAATCCGGTCGGCCTCACCAGTGGCACCAGTGGCACAGGCAACGGAGAAGGGGGAAAGGGAAGGAAGGGGTTTTGTTCTGTGGGTTTGCCCTCGATCTGTCCGGGGATTATGCTCCCTCGTCATTCGTGCCCGCCATCTTTTCTCCTACTTCCCGATGTGCGGTGATACAGCAAGTCACTCCGCATCATACAATTTCATCAGGGCCCGGCTGCGGGTTCGTCCAGTTCCCTGCAATGTCCATTAGAGCGCTGGACGAGGTGCACACTGCAAACGCCGCTGTTCAACCTCGTGTGCAATTTCCCAGGGGGAAGGCATCCCGCCTGTGTAACCAGAGCTTGCCAGAAATCATCGTCTCCGCCGCACTCAAACCGGCTTTTGCCGCTCAAACAGCCCACATCGTCCAGAGAACATTCGTTTTGGAGACCTTTGGCAGTAATCTGTACCTCCCGGAAGTAATTGACATAAAGTACGTCCTAGAAGATCATCAATCGACCGAGCAGCCTACCAATTTAAGCCTTCTCGCTCGATTTCAACCCAAAAGCTTAACGAAAAGAGTGCATGCAACGCCAGCGATCGACCCCTCGCGAAAAATGATGGCGACAGCCTACAGGCACCGGCGAAAGCCCCTTCGCTTACCTAACCGCAATCCAACCCCAAGCCCGGGCCGTCAGCATCCCGCAGCCTTAGCCCTACGAAGCTCCCTCACCTGCATCCCATCAGAGACAACCGAAGCTTGAGAGAAGCTTCCATTATTCTCGACTGTGACCGTGACGTACTGCAACTGTCTCAGATCTACGTCCCAAAAAAATCACGAGACGCCATTGCTCGTACACAACTATTCCATCTACTCTGTTTCAGTCTCCTCCTCAACCACTCTTAACATCCGCCAAGTCGACCCCACCAAAGTTTCTACCTTCATAAACTTTCTCCCACGGACGACCCCAACCAAGCCACCGTCCCTCTAGTACCGCCCCTTTTATCGACACATCGGCCCGATAGAAACAGCAATGTCAGAGCGCCCTTCGCGCGGTGGAAGAGGTGGATCTGGCCGGGGCGGCGATCGAGGGGGCCGTGGCGGACGCGGCGGCGGCGCATCGGGTGGACAGTCGGGGTCGGGCGAGAAGCCGAAAAAGGAGAATATATTGGACCTGAGCAAGTATATGGATAAGGAGATATCGGTGAAGTTTAGTGGTGGACGAGAAGGTGAGTCGAGCGCTTGTTGCGATTTGTGATATTTGTTGGAGAAAGATTAGTGGAAGATTGGGGGGAGAGGGAAATGGGAATGTGTAGCCGGTGTGAGGGATATATGATCGGAGGGAAGGTGAATGTGTTGGTTTTCGCAAAATCTGAAGTCTGCAGATGCTGGGGAAATACAAGGACCAATGGTTAAGACGGTGACTGACGAAAGCACGCAGTTACCGGCACTTTGAAAGGCTACGACCAGCTGATGAATCTTGTGCTGGATGATGTGAAAGAGATGATGCGAGGTGAGCTACTATCTATATCCCACTAAAGTTCATCTCTCGCTGGCCAACTATTCCTGAGCTTTGAGCTACTCACTACTTATACAAACTACTTATACAACGTCTATTCTCCTCAAAAGCTGACTTGAAGATTAGACGACGAGGGAAACGAATCGTCCCGTTCGCTAGGACTAATTGTTGCACGAGGGACACTACTAGTATTAATCTCGCCGCTAGATGGTAGTGGGCCAATGGAGAACCCATTTGTCCAGCAGGAGGAAGAGGAGTAATTCTGGTTTGAAAAGTTGAATGACATGATTCTATGATTTAGAATTCAGATGGAATTGGATGAAAAGATCTTATCAGTATCGGCAGCAGCCGGCCGAGGAACCACGACTATGCAGACAGGGAATTAAATCATGAGACGATAAGAAATCCTGGGACGGTTGGCTTGAGGAGTGAAACCAAGCCAGCGACACGTTTTGAGCTCTATATGTGCACAGACGCGTGTTGCCTGAGGGGGTCTGTGCGCGATCTCGGAGGTTGAACAAGCTACAGACCGATAGAACAATTCAGAGCGTATTGACACCAAAACGTGGTAAAATTGGAAAGCGGAGTGCGTTGCGCCTAAACTGCGAAGACAAGTGTACATTGACCGAAAACCCTCTTGGTCCTCATCTTCAAACATTTTCTTCCCCCACCGATTAGAATTCCGCATCCGACGAGATCCTCCTCCTCCTCTCCGAATTGATCAAACTCACCCACCAGCTATCATCCCAAAACCACCACTACAACCACCATCCACTATCACATCCTCTTCCTTTGTATACCACTCCTCAAAAACAACCCGAACTAAACCCAACCCGAACCCATTCAAACCCTCGCCCTCCAAGCGCCCCCAAAAGTCCACAGCCCGAACGCCGCCAGAACGCTCAGTCCGATGGGGAGCGGCTTTTGGCTGCGGATGGCGCGCGGCACCGAGGAGCCCGCGAGCACGATGCTGGCGAGCAGCGCCAGCTCGACGCCGTAGGGCTGGCGCCGCTCCATGCGGTACCCGCCCAGCGCGTACAGCGCGCCCACCGACACGCCCGCTGCGATGCTGGGGACCGAGCCCGTCCGGACGTAGCCCATCGTGCCGCCACCTGCGGTTAGGAGGGCGAGGAGGTAGGCGATGCCTGAGGGGGCCTGTGGAGGGTTAGTTGGAGGTTTGGGGGGGTGGTTGTTTTGGGGGGGTTTTTAGGGAGGGGTTCGAGGGTGGGGTGTGAGGGGAGAAGAATGGAGGATGGAATGGAGCATTTGAAGGTATAGATGCTTGATGTTGAGATGGAGCGACTGTGGGGTGGATGAGGTTGATGGATGGATGGAGGAAGCTTGCTGACGTTGTGTATGGGGTGGGGGGGGATAGTTGACTTACCATGTTGATTGTGAGTTACGGATTGAAAAGATCTGGGAGAGTTTGGAAGTTGTATTAGATGCGAGGAGCTTGATTGTCGCTTGTTGTGAAGTTGGCTGTCCAATTCAATTTGTGGAGAGAAAGACAGGTGGACGTCACTCCCATTTCTAAGCGCCAGAGCTCTTTGGGTTGTTCGCGGGCTAGTTTGCGGGCTGGGAAACCCCCCCAAGTGCAAAAACCCGCCGGAGACCTCGGCCGCCCACCAAACCCGAATTTTCGGTGCTTGGCAGGTTTGCTCGCACCAAGGGACCAGTGGACCACTCTGCGCGGTAAACGGGATTCTGACGCGAATCTGGCGCGCTCTTGCAGGAAATGACGCTGCCCCCCCAGCCTAGCTGGAAGGCCCCCAGCCTTTGAGATGGAGGATTCTGGAACCGAACTTTAAAAACTTCATACGAAAGATCTAGAAGCCTTTAGAGAGCGAAGGTAGTCAATTCGGGGCATAGGTTTACTGTCACAGTTCGATCCTTCTTCTGTGTTTCTTCGGAACGCATTACAGATCCGTTTTGCATCTCTGCGCTTTTGGTTTCGCTAAGCGCGTAGAGCTGACAGCGTTGTGCGACACTCAAATCAGAGCATTTTAAGTCTGATACTGAATTTGCAGTCCATATTTCTGTCTGGCTAGAAGCGTTCCTTGATCGCATTTACAACATCGCAACTATCATCGAATCCACAACAGATCAAGCGATCTCTAGGTCTCCCAGGTGTCAAATACAGCGAAATCCAGGACGGTCCAAGATTCCACCTATCTTTTGAAATCAATAGTAACACGATCTGGCTGTGTTCGTTCCCTTACGCCTCGGTCGATACCTCTCACGTCATCTTAAGCTGCCAGCTACTTCAACCTTGTCTTAAATTTGGGTTGAGGTCAGCTCAAGACACAGTACTCATAGGACACCAACTGGAGGACCGTTTCGAGAGCTCACAATATGTCTGCTGCTACCTTCAACTACCGCTCCAAGATCCGTCGATTTGGGCCCAATGCCCCTACCTACCAAGGGCGTATCGGAGGCCCAAGCAATGATCAAACTGACAGCTATCAAACAAGCATTAGCGATTCTAACCAAGATCGTTCCTCTATGATCCCGTCTGCAATCCAAACATCACTTCTACATGTTGGCATGCGTGTTAGGAAATCGGTATTGGACGGTTACCGCAGGACCCCGGCCGTTTTGAGTCCGCCACATGGCCTCTCGCCACGCTCAAAGCCTTCCCCCAGATACGTGCCAGGAAACCCTCATCCCAGTGCAATTGAGATTCACGAGGATGAAGATGTGAAAATGACCGATTACTTCAGTGGAGCCTGCGATCAAGAGCCCGATACTGCAACCACAAAGCGTAAAAGAACGATCGATGAAGGTTGCGAAGAACACATGAGTGAACCTTCAGAAGAATCTCAGCATAAGGACTCGTTTCAACTTCTTCAAACGTCGCAAGAAAGAATATCGAACAGAAAAATAAAGGAAGTAAAGGCTCCGTCTAAGTCAAGAAAGTTTCAAGCGTCTCTCGGCTCGTCAAGCGATATCATGCAAGAAGACTTTGGGGAAGCGGATTTTCTCGTCTACAACGAGTGATAAAGACACGGCTCCAGAGCCATATAGATGTTCCTCTATGTGTAGATTGTATTGTATTGTATAAGATCATGTACGATGAGTTGGATGCGAATGAGGAAGGTTGGAGTTCAAGGTTAGGCGTTCGTGGCGATACCCCTGAAGGATATAGAAGACTTTATTAGAAGCAAAGACTCAGATGATGACGCACATATGCCCTCAAGAGAAAAACTATAGATTGGAAACATTTTGTTGAAAATCCCCGTGAAACTTCGATGCATGAGGCCGTCACTGTGATACCGAGCCTTTGCATACCTCACAACCCTACCTGGCTCCCTAGATTCCCAAAGATCTTTTTGTCTCGGACGAGGCGTTAGTTTCACCTGACCTCTGCATTCGCACGCTCCTCCATGAACGCGCACACCTTCTATCAGGACCATACCTTCTTTTGGTGCATGTGAGCACAACAGAAGCGCTTCGGCAGCGATCCTTTAGCCTCTGGTGCCGATTTTGCTGACGTTGCCTCCAGCGGTGACGAAGCCGGGGCGTCTTGGGAGTCCATAAGGCTCATCTTGGCGGCCACGACGTCCTAACCCAACCGCGTGTGGGGCGATAGACCCTCGGCCTGGACCCTTGTTGCCTTCCCACCTTTCGACCTTTCGAAACAGACGCATCAGAAGTTCATAAGCTCCTGGGTGCACCGCACCGCCTGCGCCGCTCCTAAGCCCTGATCCCCAACTCCTAGCTCATACATCACACCCACAGCGAGCTCTGCGCAAGGTTAGGTCGGCGACATTGCCAACAGCCGTTTCAAGTCGTACGAGTATTCTTAGAAGCATCGCTCGGCTAGCCGGGGATATCAATCCTCTTCCGTGCAAGAATCCAGACCAGCTCACCAAAGGTGGCACTGCGGCACAGGAGTCAATTAACGCCAGCTTCTCCTAAATACCTGACCCCGAGCCTCGAGCTTCCCTCCTTTCGCGCTCTCGTAACTGTTGGAACTATTTGGACGTCATGAAGCGATTCACGAGTATTTTGAAGCGCGACCGCTCAGGTAATAATTATCTTTGCCCGTTCTGCGAGCCTCGTGCGCATGCGTCTGGAAGTGAAATCCACTGATCATCCGCACAGAGTCCCAAACCGCAAACACCGCACCAGTAGGTAGTGGAGGGGGAACTCCCGTGGCAGAAATTGAAAGAGGAGTCGTACGTCCGAGACACCGACAGACATGATCGCTACTTACATAGATATAGCGACTATTCTGCGAGTCCGGAGGACCCAACAATTCTGTGAGCATTGATGCTGTCCGTACATAGTATTTGAAGCTGACCTTGTTACAGGGCGATGAAGTCTTACATCTTCCCGGCATCGTCGAATTAGCGGAATCGAGCCCTTCAGCTGCTGCAGAGGCGGCGCGTGTCATCAGAAAGTTCCTCTCTACAGACAATTCTACAAGAGCTTATGTGCAGTACAATGCGGTGATGCTGATGCGCATTCTGACCGATAATCCGGGTCCAAGTTTTACTAAAAACTTGGAAGGAAAATTCGTCACCACTGTGAACAAGCTATTAAGAGAGGGAAGGGACATGAGTGTTTACCAGATTCTCAGTGAGACTTTGGATCAATACCAAAACAACAGGGGCGAGGATGAAACACTCAAGCCTCTCATTACGATGTGGCAGAATCACAAATCAAAAATGGCCAAACGTGGAGGACACGATCCAATCATGGTGAGTTCCTTCCCACCTACCGGAGCTCCTGTTTTCATGACTTCTGCCCGAGTCCCAATGCTAACCTTCGGCCAGGCTGCCAATGCCCCTGGGGCTCCAATGGCAGGACCCAACCATTTCTACAACCCTCAAATCCGTCACCATCATAGTGGCCAGAATCGTCATCAACTACCTCCGCCCCATGAGCTAGCATCTCGCGTCGAAGAAGCGAAGACATCTGCAAAGCTCCTCACACAGGTTGTGCAATCGACCGCCGTTGAAGATATTCTGAATAACGAGCTTTTGAAAGAGTTTGTCTCGCGGTGTCAGGCGGCATCGCGCTCTGTACAGGGCTTTATAAACTCGCAGCATCCTCCACCAGACGAGGATACGCTTGTTACGCTGATCGAGACGAACGACCAGCTCAGCGCTGCTTTGAGTCGTCACCAGCGTGCAATTCTGCAAGCTCGCAAGGCTCAAAACCAAACTGCGCCTGCAGACCCTAATGGACTACACGGCGCGTATGCTCCCAATGCATCTGACGCACCTCCGCAGCAGCCCCCTCGACCCCAGCAGAACGGGCCTCAGATTTCAGCCGGAACTGGTGCTTCTCTTGTCGATCGTCAGTCTTCGAACCAGGGGTACATTCCACCTTCAGGGCCACCACCTACGCTTGCGATGCCCCAGCCGCAGCAGCGGCTTGAGAACCCATTCGACGATAGCAATCGTGTCGCGGAGATGGAGAGAAATGCCGCCGTGAACGGGGCCGGCGACCCTGTAAAGAGCACCCAGGCTACATCGAAACCGTCAAATGTCGTTGACGACGATGACGAAGGCCCGCCACCGCAGCAACAGAAAAGATACAGATTTTAAATAGACGGGAGAAGTCCACATTTAGTGAGCTGATAGTGGATGGAGATATCCCCTGAGTTTCGTGCGTTTTCGGGTAATCTGTGGATATTCTAGGATAATACAAGGCATAGCGCTTGGCGGCGATACCAATTTGCGGTAGAGGTCTGGACAGTTGCTGCGAGGTTGTCGCTTCAAAACTAAAGATATCACAACCAATGAAAGTACCTGCCATTTTGTTTGACTTTCTGACCATCCTGAAGAACTGATTTCATAAATGCATCTGAATCCGTGCAATAAACCCAGGCAGCTTCGGATACAAATTTAGTCGTCTCCTGCACATGAAACGGGTATCATGTATTCCATGCACATAATCAATGGCGACATGCTCCTTCCCCTGTTCGCCAATCTTGTTTTGTTGTAGAGAATCCAATGCGCTTCTTCCGAACAAATATGCCTTGCACTTAAGCAAAACGCTCCTATTGGCTAGACCAGGGGGGGACCCCACGATCCGAGATGACTACTTAGTACAAAAAATCCTCTGCGATTCAAGCTGCGACATGAAACTTCTTGGGCTTCATTGGGGAATGAGATGAGAATAGGGAGTAGCAAATGACAGCCTCGTTGTTGTGCAGTTGGCCCGGCTCCAACGCTTACCATCATGGTCGAAAATGGAGACTACAAGCAAGATCCAACATACGACTCTGTTATCGGAGCCTGCGGGCCCCACACTCTTGAAAGACCCTCCTTTGAAGCAGTACCTATGGGCTCAGGCACTTGGTGAATTGTCAGAGTCTCAACGAAGCATTGTCTTGAAGCATCATGTATCCGAGAGGGGTGATGTGGTCGAATCGTTGATCAATGTTGCGAGAGAAAGGAGAGATGAGTGCGATAGGCGACGACTGAAGATCGAGATTGGAGGCAAGACGTTCATTGTCAGAGACTTAATGGGAAAGATCATCGTATGGGTTGATAAGTTCAAATCCGTTGGTGACGTTGCCGTCAACTTTGATCCTGTTCATGCCGCTTTACCATGGGCTGGTATTCGGTTTCTCCTACATGTTTGTGACTCTGCAATAGTATATGGCTCAGCTAATTGGGTGTCTTCAGGCAATAGTTGGAGATGCAAATCATCAAGCCGGGCTTGTTCTCGTTATCGAGAAGGCCTCCTATCTGATTGCTCGGTGCCGGCTTTATGAGCTCTTACATCTTTACAATCCCGTGAGTGTTGTAAGTCCCAGCTCGTATGCCACGCGAAATCTCGAAGCGAGTCTACAAGCGCTCTATACGACAATTCTGCGGTTTCTTGCAGAAGCATGTGCCACGTTTTCGAAGAACAAAACATCTCGGATTCTGAACGCCACCTTCACTCTAGATACAACTGCCTCAAAACTTATAGAGCTCGAACAGCTTGAATCCCGCGTGGAACGCGAAGTACAAGTATGTGAGAGTACCGAAACTCAAGAAGACCGCAAGGCTCGCGCCGAATTTGAGGGTCAAGCGAGGGTTCTACTTCAGGAATTAAATAGCCCCGTCCGTCGGACTAGCATGCAAGTGCAACAACTCTGCGCGTCACTCAATGAGACGGAGCGTGGAAAAGTTCTTCAATGGATATCAAACATTCCGTACCGCGAAAGTCACATCTCAGCAAAAAAAGATCGGATTCTACAAACAGGTGCATGGTTACTAAATGATCGACAGTTCCAGGAGTGGCGTAATGGCAGTGCATCGATGACACTGTGGCTTCATGGGTCTCGTTAGTAGTGCTGTATCCATGTGAGACTTGTGAAATCGCTGACTATATATATAGCGGGTACAGGAAAGACGAAGCTAGTTTCTAAAGTAGTCGACCATGTCATAGAATTCAATTCCAGCCAAGTGACTCACGAAGCTTTCGCCTACTTCTACTGCGATCGCTATCGTGACGATTACCGCAATCCGGACTATATTATTGCTAGTTTTGTTCGCCAACTTTCTACTCGGCCACAGCCAGATACAGTACCTGATAGCATTCTTGGGTTCTACGACCGAGAGCGTGTGCAAGGTTTCCCATCAGGAAGCCCAGACTTTGATACTTGCTCTCGTTTACTCAGTGAATTGGTCGCCATCTACCCACAGACAATAATCGTTTTAGATGCTCTGGATGAATGTGACGAAGACTCTCGGTATAGATTAACACGAGTATTACGACAGCTTGTCGAACAATCTCCTAGTCTTGTAAAAGTATTTATTTCAAGCCGTCCGGATCCTGATTTAGGGTATCAGTATAGAAGAGGACCTAATATTGAGATTCAAGCATCAAGGAACGAGCAGGACATTAAGACGTACATTGAATATAGGCTTAACCATGCTCCATCCCATTGGGATAGAATAGTTTCCGCGGATATGAAAAACGACATTCGAAACTTACTCATGGAGAGAGCTGAAGCCATGTGAGTTAAAAAAAAGCATATCTACTCCAGTTACTGATCAGTAAACATACAGGTTTCAGTGGGTAGCCCTGCAAGTTGATCAACTTTTTCGCCTCAGGCGCTCCTCAGATATTAGAGACAGGTTGGGCGGCTTGCCCCGAACTCTCAAACAAGCTTACGATGATGTATTTAAGGAGATCCAAAACTTAGATGGAAGCTTGCCAGTCATAGCCGTACGAGCTTTCCATTGGATTGCGTGCTCTCAAGGGACTTTTATTCTTAGACCTGATGCATTAGTCGCTGCAGTCTGTCAAGATCCTGAAAGAGGATGGGAAGAAGTCGATCTTGATATTGACACTGTTTTGACAGCATGCCGTAATCTCGTTAAGATCGATACCGAGGGATTTTGCAGGTTTTCACATCTCTCAGTATCGGAATATTTTGAAGAGACATACGCCAGTGTCGAGAAGTCCCATTGCTTTGTGGCTGAAGCTTGTCTATCATTACTTAACGACCCAGAATATTGGAAACAGAAGGTATCTCAGTCGAGTCGAAGAAATTTGTTTTTGATTCAAGTTGGCTCCGGTCTCAGACCACGTAGCTTAGGTCGGAAGACCAATAGTCTAACTGAAAAGCTGTTCCAGAATTACCTGCTAACAACCTGGTGCAATCATATGCAAAAGGCAGATGATAGAGACCCGACCGGCAAGCTCGCTATAAAACTTAAACGCTTTCTTGGATCCATGCTGGAACCTAGTGAGTCGTTCAAGTTATGGTATGATGCGGTAAGCAGGCAATGCCATGGCAAAACCAAGCTGGAAAAGAATTACCTTCACTCACTAAGCCACCCTCTTTATGTCATATGCGCTTTTGGATTCTACGAAATCCTTTCAGACTGGTGGTCTGAACTGAAGCTCGGTTCGGCACCAAAGATCCGTGATGCATTTACACTGATGGAACTCGCGTCGGCAGCTGGACATGTTGATATAGTTAAGGAGCTCCATCGGCGTGGTGAAGCTCTAGAGGATGAAAACGAATCCTTTGGTAGCGCGTTGCTGGCGGCGTGCTATACAGGCCGCGAAGATGTGGCAAAGCTGCTAATAGAATACGGGGCAAATATCCATGCAGTTGGCCTCGCTGGAAATGTCTTAGAGGCTCTACTTAAAGGGAAGGCCCCTGTTTTTGAGCGCGATGCCTCTTTTCGTCGGCTATTGAAGCTTCTGCTGGATAGCGGAGCGGAGGCAAATTCTGGGTCGACTCGATATTCTCGGTCTCGAGTATTCCTACATGTCGCGGCCTATGGAAGCGCTGCATGTGTAGAGTTGTTCCTTGATCACGGGGCTTACATCAACGCTTCCGACGTCTCACGGGATGATGGGGATAGCAGTAGTCTTCAGAGTGCATGCGAGTTCAACGTTGCCTCTGTAGTGAAACTACTTCTGGATCGTGGCGCCGATATCAATGTCAAAGCTAAACTTACAGGCTCACCGTTACATGCTGCAGTACGAAATCTTACCGACTCGGTTAATGTGATCAAGTTATTGTTGGATCGTGGAGCCGATGTAAACACCGCATCTGGACAACTTGGTACTCCTCTCCATGCCGCGGTCTTAAAATGTAACCATGAGCTTGTTGAGCTATTGCTGAATCGAAACGCGGAAGTAGACCGATTGGATAAAGACGGCGGGGCCACTGCCTTGCACTATGCCATATTTCTAGGCCCTGGAGAATGGAAACACCCATCAGATGACCATCGATTCCATATTGTACGCCTTTTGATCGACCATGGAGCCGATGTAAATATGCAAGGGAGTATATGTACCGATCGAAGTCCCTCGTTCAATGATGTTCAGGCCGACGCTTTATTCTCTCTCTTGGACCAAGACATGCATTCCAGGAAGTCGGGTAGTGAAAGTGAAGCCCAGTCAACAATGTCTTACCCGACGGTCAACGTTCTACAACTTGCGGCACTGTACGGGAGTCCACGACGCGTGCAGGTTCTGTTAGATAAAGGTGCCAAGGTCTACAACAAAAGCGACTTATTTGAAAATGCAATCGACGCCGCCCTTCATACGAAACGACTAATCCAGGACGACTTCGACCTACACCCTGAGATGAAACGAATTATCCTGGATGATCACGACCAGCAACCTGAGATAAATAGAACAGGTCAATCAGAGGCATTAAAGGATCAAAACGAAATCCTGAGTTTACTATATGCAGCCGCAGAGTTAGAAACGAGTCAGTTAGATCAAAAGGTATATATGGGTTGATTCATTTCACTAAACATATAGAAACCTACCTAGCTTTAAATCCAATCACAGGTCTCATCGGCCTAGCTGTACATAGTTGAGATAATACGATTATGTCGACAACTAAGAACGACCTGAGAGCTAATGTACATTTTACGTATTATAATCAGTTAGTGGGGATTTAACGCCTAATCATCGATTACAACTCGATTGACTGAAATGTTTGTCATCGTAGACGGAGTATCAACGGGTCTGCCCCTTCTATTCCTTGGCCCAGCAAGTTATACAAACCTTGAACGCAAAACCACCACCACCCTCGCATGAAAAACCAACACCTCACCAAATGTAAACGCCATCCAACCCCCACCTCCCCTCGCCCTTCACCTTCTCCAGCACATCCTTAGCCCTCTGCGCCACCATAGGCGCATACTGCTCCACCTCCGGCCGCGGGGTCTCGCCTGTCATGATCTTCCGGATCTCCGCCTTCTCGATCCCGGCCCTTAGCCACGGCACGCCCTCCTTAGTGACCCCCCCCTCAGCATTGTCGGAGGGGACGCAAGCGGCGCGGAGCTCGTCCACCTCCTCGTTCGAGAACGCCCGCCCGAAGAGTATGGCCTGCGGCGGGTGCGCGTAGTTGCCCGTGCCTACGCCCGCGGCCGTGGGCTGGCTGGGGGTTTCGGACCTCAGGAGGCGGGGGAGGTCGGTTTTGCCGAGGGGGAGGCTGTTGAAGAAGTGGATTACTGTAGAACAGATGCTGTGGTTAATTAGGTGTAAAGGGTTTCAAATTTGGTGTTTGGTTTGAGGGGGAAAGGGGGGAAGGTATGAAGTTTATGGGTATGTATGTACCTTCGTATTCGGGCTTGAGGGCTTCGGATACCGGGCCGCCGATTTCTTTTAAGAGGCCGAACATGACTATGGGGATGGGTCTGAGAGCCGACATGATGTTTATTTGTATATTTTTGTGCGTGTAGTGATTTATTGTTTTACGGTGGTTTTGTTAGGAATATTGAGGCAAAATACCTTGTTGTTTTGACCTTTTGGGAGGCCAATGCTTGAGTAAATATATACATTAAATTACATCATATTTTAGTTGTAAGAGATACACTTACAATCTATCATTTCCGGCTATCAAACTTCCCCTCGATCATCTAGTCTAGATTCGGACCTATGAACTCGATCATCGAAGCTTGGATTAGTCCGGCTTACATATTCATCTAACGTTGAAAGCATGAGTCGGACACCGTCGGACTCGGAGGTTGAAAGGACGCGAGGGGTCGAAGATCGCCTCAATAATAATGCTCTCAGAGACAACACCACGGGTCTTCGCTTAGAATAATAGCCTTAGTTACCCTCTACTATACACCAGGCAACAACATTCTTGTGATGTTTTGTATTTTTAATCAACAACAGTTACTAACCGTTAGTAGATGAGCTTAGCGACATGGCTGCGCTTGATGA